>LOEQ01002242.1:261184-289187 GCA_001685075.1 Bramus lutescens | reverse complement strand
GATAGATAGATAGATAGATAGATAGATAGATAGATAGATAGACAGATAAATGAATAGAAAGACAGACAGATGAAAGAAAGGCATAAAGAGGAGAAAATTAGGTAAAAGATAGATGAAAGATAAATAGGTAGCAACTGGCAGTAAACCTCCCAAATATTGTCTAGACCTTTAGACTGTCTCCAGGATGTCTGTCACAGAGTAAGGAGACAGGACTCTCTGTCTTCTGCTGTTAAGGAGACACTGAGTTTTATAGTAAAAAATGTTCCTGTGGGAAATAAAGGGTCACGAATAAAGATCTGATCCACCAAGGGAGAGTGGATATGGACGGCAGTGTCATCTCCATGTAGCAGATTAGTTCTTCACTTTGGGCGTCCAAATTTCTGAGGGGAAACGTATCTGCTTCAAAGTAGTGGGTGAGCCTGGCACTCATGGCTTTGCCGTGGCAGGGCTCCCATAAACGTTAGCTGTCTTCTTTCCCTTCTGTTTCTGCCCACTCTGCACACACAAAGCATGTTACTTCCATGCACAATCTGATAGCATCAGATGTGAGGGCCTACAAGCATCATGCCCCCAGGATAATCTAAAACTTTCTCTTTTCAAAGCAAGCAACTGCTCTCTACAAAGAATAGAATGCTTTTAGGATCATGGCTTAGGGAAAAGTCCAGGTCACAAAGAATATAAATAAACACAAGCTAAGCATGAACACAGTCCAGATAGGTGACTGCAAGAGCCATCTGCAGCTGTAGGCGGTCCGAATGCTTCAGGAACCAGAACTTTGAGCTTGATCTGATGGTCAGCTGATGGCTAGATGACCTCATATCACACCAGAGTCTTCAAAGACCGGCAACATTAGTGAAAGGGTGAACTAAAATATATTTACATGCATGTGTCTAGGGAACTTATCTTGTATCAATTTTGTTTGTGGGGAGAGGAGAAAGAAGTACTCTCTGAGAATTCAGAGAATTTATTTCATCCTCCACACAGGTTTGACTTCAGCTCCTAGCACAAATGTGGGCTGCAGAGCATCAAGCGGAGAATTTGACATTCTGAGGCCAGATTGACAGTGGCCCCAGGTATTTGGCAGGAGTAAATGCAGATCTTCTCAAGGCGAAAGCACCTTCAAAGGGAATGCTTTCAAGAGAGGCACACACTTCAAAGAAAGGGCCTCGGGGCTTCAAAGAAAGTTCCAAAATGTCTAAGTGTAAAGTGAAGGGAAAAGAATCCCAGAACAGATAAGTAAACAAGGGATTGTGAGTGAGCGCCTGCACAGACCACACCCAGCAGATGCAACCAGCAGATGCTGGACAAAACAACAGAGATGCACTTGCAGGTTTCCAAANAAAAAAAAAAAAAAAAGGTTGACTTGAAAACCTAAGTAAAAGAAGCTATAACAAACTGATAAATCAGAAAAGAAGCAAGCCTACTCCTGAGAATCAATCTATGATAAATGCTATTCTAAACTCAGGCCAGAGATGAAGGACAGAATAGATGTGGCCGAGAAAGAATTGATGAAATGCTGGTGAATCTGATAGAAAGAGGCCCGGTGCAGATGAGTAGGAGGAAAGTGGTGGAGAGGAGGGAGGAACCGGAGTGGAAAACCACAGTGCGTGCGTGTTCAGTCCGACTGTGGAAAGACAGTGGTGAAAGCCGACACACAGAACCGTCTCTTGAGTTGACAAGACTACCGATCCTCAGACTTGGGCTCTTCAGTGAATCTCAAGCTAAAACATCTGAGAACCTGAAAGATAGAGAGAAAAGACAAATGGCCTCCAAAGAGCCACAATTAGGGAAGCATCTGATTTCCCCACAGGGTAGCTGTGGGAGTTCAAAGGCAGGACAATCCTATGACAGAATGCTGGAAGTAAAGAACCCTTAACTAGCACAGGGTGCCCAGTGGAAATGCCTTTCAGCAAAGTGAACAGCAGATGAACAACAGTGAGAGAAGCTTTTCCCACCAGACCCCCACTAATGGACCTCTCTCTCGAGCACACGCCCAGGGGAGGAAATGGTCCCAGAAAGAAGGTGGGACATGGATGAAAGATTGATGAGAGGAGAAAGCGCACGGGTACCACAAACAACTCAAGGCAGAAGCTGCACCCATGGGTTCATTCATTCATCAGAAAAGCATCTATAAAAGTTTCAAATGTTGAAAATATATCTCATCTGGGGCATGTATCAAGGAGGAAATTCATATGACACACACACTGAAGTTCAGGCAATGCTTGCCAGCTCCCAGGGAAAGCAAACTGTGCTGTGGTGCTTATGATCTACTTCTGGGCTATTTGTAGTAGTTTTGTGTCTGATGCTGGGATAAAACACCACAGCCAGGGTAGCTTAAAGAAAGCTTTATTTCGTCTTATGATTCTAGAAGGATAAGAGTCCATCACTGGCGTAATGGGGAAGGGTGGCAACAGGCCAAGCTGAGCAGGCATATCTTGAACCACAAACATGAATGAAAGCACATAACAGAGAAAACTGGAACTAGCTCAGTGATTCCAACTCTAAAAGTCCACCAGTGATGTCCCTCCTCCAAGGTCACACCTCCTAAGCTCCCCACCGCCAAACACTGCCACTAATTGGTGACCAAGTATTCAAAGACATTCACATTCAAACCACATTATTCTACATTCCTTGTACCTTCTATACAAGCCATATACTATACTTTGGTATGTTTGAGATTTCCTGGGATAGAAGATTTAAACATTCTCTAAAAATCTACCTCCAAATTATATATTTTGAGCCAAAAGTTCTACACATGCATATCATGTAGTATATTCCAGAGATTACATGTACATCCTGTAGTATATTGCAGACATGCACTTGCATATCCTGTAGTATATTCTAGAAACGCATGGGTACATCCTGTAGTATATTCCAGAGACGCACATTTATATTCTGTAGTATATTCCAGAGATACACATGTATACCCTATAGTACATTCCAAAAGATATACTGAAAGACAGACGGAAATAGGGCAAGGTTAAAAAAGAAAAGGCTTCATACCATCTGACATGTCCTCAGATCAATATTAGATCACAGACAAATTCATCATATGATACTGGAATCTTCCAGATTTTTTTTTTCATATGACACTTTGGTCATGTTACACATATGGTGTATTAACTTGCACTGGCTCCTGGGAAGTACCATTCTAGTTTTGGGCTCAGACTTTTACCATTCTCACGATGAGGAACTGGTATTGACTCCCTCCCCTGACAGCTCTCCATGGCACTGCATGCATTTGAGACTGACAGACTTGGGTAGTGGAGGATCATTCCATTGGATTGAGCACAAAGCCAGAGGGTTCTTCAAAGCAAATAAAGAGTTCTTTGTAGTTCCACTGTCTAAGCATGTTCTGGGCTTGACCCAGTCATGAACAGAGACCTTACTACTCTAATTCCTCACATTATGGCCAGTTGTACAGGCACAATGCCATCTGGTCTGTGGTAGTTCTACAGATATGAATCAAGTGAACGAATACATCAGCTCTGTTCCTATCGTACTATAGGGGGCGTGTGCTCATAGACATGTATCTGCACATAAAGGCACACACACACAGCATGACCACATGGTTGTGAGCAACTACTCCCCGGTTGGATATGAGACCCACTTCTACAGAAGGGAACCTAGGCCTGGTGCTGGAAGCCTTGTCAAAACTCATGCTCCGAGAGGTCGTGGGCCCTGGGAGGAAGACACTAACCGTGTGTAGCTAGGTAGATGTCATACTTTTGTTTCTACTGCTGTGGTAAAGCACCCCGATTAAAAGCCACTTAGAGGAGACAGGGTTTATTTCAGTCACAATTCCAGATTGCGGTCCATCACAACAGGGAAATCAAGGTGACAAAATGCCTAGTCACACGTCATCCACAGTCAAGCAGAGGAAAATGAATACACATAGGCCTGCTTCTAGGCTCACTCTCACCAGGACCCAACCCCAGGGAATGGTGCTGCCCACCATAGTCTGGGTCTTCTGATCCAGCCCTCTGTAGACACATGCACAGCACAGCCTGACCTTACTGTCCCTCACTGAGTCTCTCTTCCTAGGCAAGTCTAGGTTGTCTCACGTTGACAATTAAACCTACATCACACAGATGTAATTTCAAATTGCTTTCTAAATATCTCTGTCTAATTCCTGGGCCAAGGACTATGACCCAACTCTAATTAGCAAAACCTCTTTACAGTGAGCAGAAGTGAATGCAGAGACTCGGGGCCATGACGATGCTGAGAACAAGCGATGGATAAGGACTCATCCCAAGCAAATCAATTACGCTACTCCACCTAAGGGCAGAGAACAATGAAGAGGAAAAAAACAGAGCCAAGAGTGTCACACAGGGACAAGGGCGGTGAAATCCTCACACAGTCAACGTCTTAGTGTACACAGACCCGTCACCAATTACACTAGCTCTGCACAAGCAAGGCCCTCTCAACTGTCAGTCACGGGTCAGGCGGGAGCTCGTAGTAGCTCTGGATGAACTATTGGTTACTGATGTACTCTGGGAGAGGGAGAGCCGATGTCTTAAGCTGTGTGAGACCACCAGGCTCCACTAGGTTGTCTGATTCCCGTGGTCAAACGGACTGACCTAATAAAATTCAAAAGGACACAAACAAAATAAAAAGGCAGGATATGGGGGGGGAAGACTTCAAGATGATATGGGACAGGAGTCAGAGGGAAGCAAAGGAGACGGGGGAGCTGAGAGCAATCGGAATGTTATAAACATGTATAGGCGTGTGATTCTCAAAGAACAATTAATTTAAAAACTCAGATTAGAAAATGTATAAATTCATGCCCACATAAGGCATCATTTATATGAAAAAATTGCACCATGCATTCATGCTCATGAAGTTTCTAGAGTATCAAATATGGTACCAGGTCATGCATGTATGAGAATCACATGGCCTATGTCAGTGCACCCAAGAATGAAGAGCCATCTCAAATAAGGTACAGGGAAGGAAGACTATCTGAGACTGTTCTCTGACCTCTACAATACACACGCCATAGCCTATGCATACCTTATTCACACACACACACATGCACACACATGCATATAGCCTATGGGAGACAGGAACTTAAAGAATTAACTGGTGAATTTATTACAGAAATTCTGGCCTCCTGACTCAGACGTGACTGTTCTTGGAAGGAACATGCATGTTTTGAACCATGAAAGTCACATTCCTATGTTTTCTCCAGCCAACATGAGAGAGTCCCGTTAAGAGTGAGTGGCTCACTAGGATCAAGGGCAGTGTCTGACTCAGTGCTCACAGGGCCACAGAAGCAGAGACAATTATTTGTCCAGAGCCTGTGAGCAACTTTCCAAGGTTGTTTTTCTGTGTGACAACTGTCAATCATAAATAATGACATCCACTCCACTCCTGTACTGGGGAATTGTTCTCTACACTCCATGCTGTGGTCTAAAAAAGGAGTCATCTTAGAAGGTAAAATGTAGGGTATTTTTTCATAAAATCTTACATTTGCCCATCTTTTAGGGACTTATGAGCTCAGAGAGGTCCATTTCAGGGAAGAGAAAAGCAGGCTTCAAAGAGAGGAACCCTATGATAAAGACTGCATGGCTCAAGAGCGCAGAAAGGAGACCTTTCAGGGCTCCAGGCACAGGAACCCGTGCCCTGTGATGTCCTCTGATTGGAGTGGCCTGTGCTTGGATATCTACAGGAGCACCTAACGGGCATGAACAGTGGACAGGCAGATGGAATTCAATCTAGTAGTGCTATGTAGTTCCACAGTGCCTGGCTGGGCTGCTTGCCCATCTGAGGTCGGAGGATGGAAGGACTGGGTCTTTTGCACAACCATATGGGGTCATTCTGTGTTGAGTTTTTGCCTGCCTCTTCTCTATTGGTTTCTTTTCTGGGTCTGCGCTGCAGTGGCACCAGGTTAGGGAAAAAGTCCTGGTCCCGCCTGCTTCTCTGGGTTTCCTATTTAAGAGGGAAAATTAATTCTTACCCAGCTCTGTCCTTGCCCAGCTCCTGGGTAGTGTGGGTGGTGGCTTTTGCTGTCCCCAGAACTTTCTTTTTCTCAGAGTGAACTGGGTAAAAGGTGCTGAGCAGAGAGGAGCCGTCCAGCGGCCATAGGAAACTACTTCTTTTGGAAACAGGGCTCTGACCCCAGGGATTGTGTTTTAGCTGTGTTGAGCTGCAGGGAGAATGACAGACAGGGTCAAGAAAGGCTGGCACATATCTGGGAGCTGCTCACTCCAGCTCAGGGCTTAGGGTCAGGACTCAGCACCCACTTTCCCCACATCTCCCTGTTGACTTCCTGGAATGCTATAAAGACTTAGAAAGAAAGCTTGGGAAATCAAGCACACGGGAACTCAAACTTCTGCTCATGGAGTATGTCCCATATCCAGATGCTTGAGAATGTTGCTTTAAAATGTGAAACTCTTAGCACTGGATGCTTTCTTCCACTTGACCACAAGTCTTCCTTGGTCGAGACTCAGCACAAAGTGGGTCCTCCCAGGAAGGTAGTCTACCTGAGGGTCTGTATTACAGCTAAGGCTTGCACCGCAGTCTCTGGTGTCTGTAGAAGGTGGGTCCAGGAGGGAGGAAATTAGGTCACTGGGAGTGTGCCCTTGAGGGGATGCTGGGACATCAGCCCTTACATCTCTTTTCTTCTCGACCAGAACAAGGTAAGCCACTTTGTTCTGCCATGATGTTTGTCCTCATCCCTGGCTTAAAGTAATGAGTCAAGTGGTCATGGGCTGAACCTTCAGAAACCATGAGCCCAAAGTACTTTTCCTCCTTGGAGACAGACATCTTGGGTTTTATATCACAGCAATGGAAAGCTGATTGACAGCTTGGCAGGGTTCTCTTTGATGTCTGAGAGAGCTTCCCTGCATCTCCTGCTGATAAGGTTGTTCTCTTTGATAGCTCACTCTTCCTCTCAACCAGGGACCAGGGGAAAGGCATGATGTCACTCCAGTCCATGGACTACACTGCTCATGGCTGGGATCTGCCCAACAGAAAGACAAGAACGTTTTTATGCCTCAGAATGGGGGTGGGAGGTGGATGTCAGCCATGCCAGACCTTGGGAACTGGTGACTTCATACAGTGCATGCGTCACTACCAGGGGGCTGCTCCAGAAGAGAGATGAAGAGAACAAGAGAACCATCTGTGAGGAGAACTGCAGTGGGTCCTGCAGGGTGGTCAGGAGAGCCTGTCACACAGGTCACCACGCATGGCAGATTCATCAGCAATCCACAAGGATCTAACAGTCAAAACCCCAGCAAGGATATTCCTCTGGGCAGATACACAGTTAATTTCAACCAACCTCATGCATGCTGTGCTTTCTCGCCCCAGACAGACACTGCACAGACAGACAATACTGTCACCATAGAGTTCCAGAGAAGGGCAGGAGCTGGACGAGGTGTTTCTCATGTGTCTGTCATCTCATGAACTCTCTACATTGATTCCACAAAGCACTTGCTTGACCTCCACTCCTATTTAACAGCCAAGCAAATTGCGATTGCAAAACACCTTTGCAAAGGCTGACCGTCTCAGGAGACTCTCTTTGTGCTGTTCCGTGGTGCTGGCCAGAGCTCTTCCCCATCTGGTTTCTGCCCTGTGTACATGTCCTAGTGGGAGCGAAGATGTTCTAAAGAACTACTTACACCTTACACGTCAGCTCTCAGATCACTGAGAAAATGGTGCCCTAGAAATTATAACTCCCCAGGAATCTCACGATGAGGGGGAAAGAAAAGGCTGGCTGAAGCCTGACTCCAGCTAGAGAAGGAATGTGTCTCCAGTAAGATTTCACAGGGTGCTTAGGACTTGCCAGAACTCCTTTCAAGTGGGACTGGAGCCCAGACAAAGATGGGTCAGAGAAGGGCATGGCCATACCATGACTGGGTCTGCTTAATTTTATATATATTACTCTTTTTTTTCTGTTTAAACCTCCTGTTAAGACCCTAATGGTGGACTTGAAGGGTCCCTGGATCTCATTATCCCTCTTCCTAATGTGGTCACACTGAATAACTGTCCTTTTTCTGTTTCTCAAACTTGTCTGTGTTTCTGGCCCACTGATCATATATGTCTGAGTTTAGTTTGTGTGGGTTGCCAGGGCCCAGGTTCTGACCCTAACAACTTCTGTAACACTCATAGGTCCCTAAAGGCAAATGCAAGGATAGATATGTGCATAATCCAGGAGGAATTGATGGCTGAGGGGCAGCTATTAAAGCCAAGATATTCGCAGGCCTCAGCAAATGAGACTGGACAAGGGGCAGGTGTCCTCCTGACACCATACAAGGCAAGCCAATGTCAACAGTTAGCTGAAACTCACATTGGAAGCCTTGGCACCTCAGGGTGGAGACAGTGGAGGGTAAGGCGAGGGTGATACCACTGCACCTGTTCTCCTACAGGGGTGCGGCCAGCGGCTTCTGGACAGTTGGCAGGGGTCACAGACAGGAAAGAGCACAATGCTGACGCCAGAGAACTGCTCCATGGGAGATCTACCCGGGCAGAGCCCAGCCCAGGAGGAATGCTGAAGTCCCAAAGTCTGCAGGAGAAGCAAGACCCAAGTGGGGTAAGAAGTGTTGACCAGTCTAGTAAAAGATAATATGGATGCTAAAAAAAAGGCAGAATGAACAATTTCAATTTATTTGTTGAAATAAAACTATCTCCCTATATAAATAAGTGACTTCTTTATTTTACTGCTTACGGCACATTGTTTTGTAGTATATAAAGAGGTGGTTGTTTGGATGGGGGAAGTAATTACAACCAGGCTTACCTACTCTATATAGAATGATTTATTTTTATTAGTCTGTGGGGTCTACATGGAATGAACTATATAGCTAGTTAACATAAGCCTGACTTGAAATTTAACTTTACCTGGGTAAATTGGCTTTAAGCATATGTATTGAACATACTTAGTATACAGGCCTGCTGTTAGGCCCCTGGGCCACCAGGATGAACTGAGAATTGTGTGTGTCTTCGAGAGTCAGATGGAAATGACGGGGCGCAGAGGAAGGGCTGGCAGTGGGGAGAGAACTCACTTTCAGAATGGGCGGACCTTTTCTGTATAGAGTTTATAAACAAAATATCCAATAAGTTTCAGCAATTCTAAACAGCATCAGTAATAAAATATTCCTATAAAGAATTTCATGGTTTGGCAAAGCACAGTCTGTGGGTTAAATCCAGGCAGCTGTCTGTTTTCATAAATAAAGTTTTATTAGAACAACTCTTATTCATTTATGTATTATCCCTGTCGGCTTTCTTTTATACCATGGTGACAGAGTTGAGTGGTTGTGACAGAGGCCAGATGGCCACAGAGAATAAAATATTTACTATCTGGCCCTTGCAGAGGAAGCTTGCTGACCTCTGTTCTAAGTCATAAACAACTGTTGCCATGTACAGGATAATATGCATGTCAGCTTCAATTAGCGCTTTTTATGACTTGTCCCTTAATAAACAGTGCGTTCCATGGCATAGTTCATTCTGGATGCCCTATTTCCATAATGTTGCCTACGGGCTCAGCTGCATGCATGTGTTTGGAATAAACTTGTTACTGTCTGGGTACCATGCCTGTCCCCAAGCCATATGATATGCCTGGGAGTGGCTTCGAAGGGAATGGCCACACACACCCCTCATTACACCATCGCAGAAATGGGACTGGTGCTGAGCTGACTTTTTGCTCTCTGTGTCTAGGTCTTTTCGGGGGTTTGTGCCCCCGTGTGACATTTAGTGGAGTGAAGCAGGTGGCAATTGCAAGTGTGACCTCTGTGCTTCTGTACAAGTTTGGTTCTGAGACAGTTTACGTAATTTAAATGACATCTTTAGATTGTCACTAATTTATCCATAGATGGTGGTTATTGCATGACGGCTGTATAAGAGAATGTCAGTGTGTCCTGCCTCCCAAGGTCGGTGACTCTTTCAAGATATCTCATGAAGAAAA
The DNA here is from genome assembly GCA_001685075.1 of Bramus lutescens. NCBI lineage: Eukaryota > Metazoa > Chordata > Mammalia > Rodentia > Cricetidae > Bramus > Bramus lutescens. Next base: position 279,289 of record LOEQ01002242.1, on the reverse strand, counting down.
GCCAAAGGTCACAAGGAATGTCGTATGAAAAGTGCCACAGAGGCTTTGGGCGAAGACAGCCTTTCTTAGTGGAGGAAATCAGGCCTTGCTACTTCCAGGAAACGCCTCTGCCAGCCGTTGTTGAGGCCATGAGGACAGGAGTGCTTGTGTTTGCTCATGTGCCAGCCTTGACTACATGTAAACGTGATTTCATTTCTCCCCACAACAAATACGGGGAGAACTTGGGTGGTAGGCCATGGAACTCCAAGCACATGCGTGGTGTCCACCAGCATGATCATGGTAGTGAGGGCAGAAGGAGAGAGTCCTGAGGGCTTGCCAGTCCTGAGGGCTTGTCTTCCCACCCTGCCGATGGACTCCACAGCCTTCTGAACTTGCCCACACAGCACACTTTCAGGTCCACTGAGGAGAGCTGTCCAGACCTGTAGCCTGCAGCACTGCCGTGGGGATTCAGAGCTCAGACGTGTACCCTGATGCTTCAATTGCTTGTTCTCAGAAGGGTGAGGAGGGCATGGTCTGAGGGGCCTGGCTGAGCTCTAGACACTACCCTGGGACAGGAAGCGATGCCTCTAAGCCTGAACCCCAGAGTGTACCATGTGGTGCTCTGCTTCCAAAAGCAGATGCGGGGTCCCACATCATAGAGTCTTCCAAGAGAATGGGGCCTGGGAGGTACGCAAGATTTGTCAAGCTGCTTGAGCAGTCCTTCTGTGGACACCGAGGCTTGGGATGAAGGCTAACAGACAGCCAGACTTCCGCAGCTGCAGCCCTCCAGCTCCAGATGTGGCCTGCGTTCAGTTCAGTGTATTTTTATATAGCCCAATGAGTCATCATATTCCATTGCTTCTGCGATGAAGCTGCAAAGAGGTATATGGTTTAAGAACTGCATAAATGTAAAACGCTATGTGTAGAATATTTAAGAAATTAGACATATAAGAATAGTTTATAATTAGTGACCTAAACATTCCATGTCTATCAGCGCATTAATCCAGTCCGTAAAACAGGTCCAACTGCAGAACATCCCATCATACACTTGTATCTGACTTTACAAAGGAAGAAACTGAGATGTGGGATTGACTAGCTCCCATGATCAGAAGAGCCACAGGACCTCAGGGAGGACATGTGAAGGAAGCCATCCAGTTGGTAGATTCCTCACCTAGCACGCAATGCCCAGCCTTCTATGAAACTTGACTTGTTGACACAGACCTGTAATCCCAGCACTTGGAGAGTACAGACAGGAGGGGGCAAAGTTCAAAGCCATGCTGGGATACACAGTGAGTTTGAACCAGCCCAGGTGGCATGAGACCCTGGTTTCAGTCTTGTCTGTCCCAGGATCGGAACCTGGTCTCACTGATGATAGTGGGATTACCTGGTGTATTAGACGTGGTTGTCTTAGAAAGGTAAGACACACTGAACCCGTTCTGAATAGTGCCTCAAGCCTAGAACGCATATGGGTCACGGTTCAGAAGCACAATAAACAACAGAACCTCTATGGGAAAGAAGGAATGGGCCCAACTTGGGCTCCATTTTAGGTTTTGTCATCATCAGTGTTGAAATCCCTATGGCGGTCTGCTCTTCCCACCTTCCCCAAGTTCTGTCCCAGATGGATTGTCAAATTTGAAGGTAGGACATCTGTTGTATGGGGAGGTCGGTGGGTCTGAACTTCACTCATGGTTCCTGGGGTCTTCGCGGGAAACAACAGGACTCACATGGGAACCTTACAATATCTGTTCCTGGATCCTGGGGGTTACAAGCATGTCCTTGTAATCTCTGGCTCTCACTCTGACTGCTAGAAGGTCATGAGTAAATTCCCTCACTATTGTATAGCCTTAAGAATGGGAACAGGGACCCTCAAATATACTAGAATTTGCAAACTGTCTCTCCTGGCTTTGGTGTCATGAGCTCTTCTGGGGGGAATCCTGACCCTTTTTCTTTTCTCTCTGTGTTTCTCTTATTCTCCCTCCTATCCCCCTCCTCTCTCCCCCCTCCTCCTCTCCTTTATTCTTCATCCTCTTTCTTGTCTCCCTCCCATCCTTTCTTTTTAGCCACAAATACAGAGCCCGTTCTTCATTACACACACTGCCCTAGGTCTGGGAAAACTGGCCCGTGCCCTACTTACACTGGGCTGCTTATGTACCAAGGATGCCAGGGGGGTCATGAAGCTACACCATTGCCTTCCCGTAGCAACCTCAGCTCTAATGATTCCTGGAAGCTGCAACTGTTGAGTAGATTAGGAGAAAGAAAAGCAACTTCCCCAGCTACTCCTGCTGAGCCCTCAGGACTGCTCATGGCTTCTCGGCCACAGATCCACTCGCTTGGGCTCATTCGTCGTGAATCAGGCAGGAGTCACCGCTGACCCTGACCCATACCAAGGATGGTCATTTATTTACCCTTTGAAATGCGATCAGGTGGCCTATTAATTTTGCAACATTAATTCTAAGAGGAAATTAGATTCCAACCGGAGTCATTCATCTTTTGAGAAAAGAGCCACAAGAAGGGGACATCGATAATCACAATGCAATTCTCTGAGTTAGGAAGTGGCCAGGACATTGGTGTTGGACCTCTGTATATCGAAGGGCTTTGTGGCATTTTCTTAAATGAAAGAATTTATTTCAAGACCACTTCAAAAGACCATTTCTCCCCAAGATGTAGCTGAGACATTTCCATGCAAGTGAAAAAGCCGTTTACACGTAGCTACAGATTATTCTTCCCCAATACACTTTTTATCCAGAGGAGTCTATCAGAGTTGGGGACATGGGTTCATTGGTAAGGTATTTACAGGCAAGGACAATGTAAAAAAGCAGGTAGGTATGGTAGCATATCCTTGTAACCTCAGCATCGATGGAGACAGGCAGATCCTTAAGATCCCCTGGTTGGTCAGCCTTCACTTAACGGGCCAGAAGTGCCTCAGGTCCCTGTGAGAGACTCTGCCAAAAACCAAGGTGGATGGCCAATGCCTGAAACAATACCTGAGGTTGACCTCTGGCTTTCACATATGCTTGCACTCATGTGTGCCTTCACACACACACACACACACACACACACGCACACGCACGCACAGAGTTCTAATTGAGAAGGGCCTCTATGTGAGCGCAGCTGGTCATAAGTTCAGGGTGTCACTAAGTGATCCATTTAGCTACATGAATCTTCCTTTTCAAAGTTGTTAGCCTTCTCAAATCTGCTATGTCTTTAAAATGATGATTAGTTTCTTCAAGGATACATCTTCCTTAATATTTTCTAATCCAGAAGTGCTGCCTTCCCTGATTCGTTTACAGCCTCCTGATTTAATTTTCCACGGTCTGTCTTCTGTTGAAAATAGTGTTATTTATCCACCATTTTTGGCCCTATTCATCTCTCTCTTATATGACAGTCATATAATTCCAAGATCTTACAAAGAATAACTATCAGTTAACGTTGTTGCTACAGCTCTGAAGAAAGCTCTACGTCTGAAGGTCTATGGAAATGTGGATGGTTTTCATGGCTCCTCTTTCACGAACCACACAAGCAACGGAACACAGTGGATGCTGGCGTATCCTTAGCACCCAGCTGTGTATGTGATCTCATTGTGCTGAGGTACTTCTCTACGCTATCTCTGTGTTTTATGAATAACACATGATTCCGTAAGAATGGAAGTCATTTACCAATAACCATAGCTAATGAACCTCATAATGTGTATAATTGTTACAGGTGAAAAAATGTACAAGGAATGACTAAGTGTCCTAATTGGATCATTATACATTATCTACATGTACCAGACTACTATTCTATATCCCATAAATATATACAATAAAGATAAAATGGCAATAAATAAACTTCTATATACAAGAGAATAAAAACGAAATTTACTCTAATTATGTATTCTGCTTAACCCAGTTCATCCTAAATACTCCACCATGTAATCAATAATAAAATTGATGAAATATTGCATGCATCTTTGTATACACTGTAGTACATCATAAAACAGACAATAAATTCCTATGAGAACGTTTTTAAAAAGTGTATCTAACCTTCATGCCACAGTAAGAAGACAAGGAGCTTTGGTGAAAGTAACTGATACAGTTACTTTCGGTTACTCTGATAAACAATGGGAACAAAAGTGACCCCAGTAGGTCAGGGTTCATTGTGGCTTAAAGAGAAATGGCATCAGTCTTGACAGGGAAGGCGTGGCCTGGCTGCAGGAAGCTAGGGGATCACATTTTCATAAACACAGAAATAACAGGAAGAAAAGTAGGAAGTGGAGAGAGGTGTAAGGTCCCAAAGCATGTCCCCAGTGACACACTTCCTCTTGCAAGGATCTACCTTCCAAATGTTCCAGAACCTCCCGGCTGCCACTAAGAGGGAACCAAGTGTTCAAATACCCTAGCCTGTGGGGACAGTTCTCCTCAAACCGTCACAAGGTTCTATGCAAATGAATCAGATTTGGATCTGGTTTTGTGATTAGCAATTGGTATAGAGATTGTGTCTCAGACATCCATGATCAAAGTGACTTCTTAGAAACTTTCATCAAGAATGTTTTCTCAACCTTTGACCTTATCTCTTAAAACATGGACACATGTCTTTGTTACTTGATTTGGGCAAATTGAATCTATTATTGTTTGTTATCAGAGACTTAGCCATAGGTCTGTCATTTCAAAGTCAGCACATGGCCTGAGTTGTGCAAGGGATTGTGGGTCTCCCAGCACAGACTGGAGGCATCTGAGCGTATCACACCAGATTCTAAGGACATATATACATATTCCTCCAAGGACAGGGTCTCAGCATTACATAGCCCAGCCAGCCTTCACACTTGCCCTCCTCCCATCTGAACCTCTGCAGAGCTGGGACTACAAGATGCATAAGGATGTCTGGCCACTTCATATGATTGTAGAAGAAGCCACTTTGTTATCCACTCTAGAGAAGATTCTAGAAGAGAATGCCTCCCTCTGTACCTTGTCTATGAACACACCAGCATGTATCTGGGACATTCTTATCAGCATTAATAATTATTGGTAGGAAGAAAGCAAGCAAGCAAAATCTCTCAATTGTCCATTAGAAAAACACCCCAGGCGTCTCAGTGTGTTTTGACTTTTCTGCTTTGGTGAGAATGTCACAAATCAAACACTAATGACAACTAAACAAACCACGTTTCAAACAACCTGATAAATGCAAAAGTTTCCTTTATATTTAGTCAAGACACTGAAATACAGTAAGTACGAAATGTTGGCAAATTACTGTCCCATGAGTCTTGAGGGTGTGAATGCTTAATTGGTGGGATTGCAGGAAATATTCTGGATGGATGTCATTTAACTCCTGTGGCAATTCCAAATTAATTTTTGCTAGAGAAGAAACGTGGCAGCTATTTTTAATTTGAAACATTAGAAATGTCAACAGTCAGATGCTAACCACATCTCTCAATTGGCTACACCAGGCAGTGGTCTAAACAGGAGCCCTACAATTGTGGTTTTGGCTTCAGAGTCGCAGCACAGTTGTTAGCGTTCAGACTTTAGGAAGAAAAACATGGCTCAGGGTAGAGAAGGCAAAGTACAGACTGTCATGGCAGGCTAACTCAGTCGGACTTGGGCCCAACCCCAGCATCACATGGCTCTCTGGGGTCATCTGCCCAAGCTTGTGCTGGTTTGGTTAACAAGAAAAGACCCTCCTGGTGTTTTAGAGCAAAGCAAGGCGGTGAAGTGAGCAAAGGCATTTTGGAAATGGGAAGCGACACATAAGCAGATCTTTCAAATGCTAAATAAATATCATGAATGGAAAATCCAAACCTTTGGCTTCCATCAGGTGTGGTTGCTATGGATGGTGGCTATGCACAGGTTGAGATGAGAGTTCTATGTTCTACCTTGGTCATGCTGAGTTAGTTTCTTTGTTTCTACTCTCAAACCCACACACACACTACATTTGCCCAGGGCTGTTCTGTAGATTAAGAACCAACAACAGTTGTTCTGACCATCCATTCAAACAACCTAGCAATTTGACCCCAAGTTCCTACACAGGGGCATTTCTTGCACACGCCAGACGCCAGAATACACACAGGAAAATATTGCCAACATTTTCTTACATTATCTAAATTTTTTAACATCAAGATAGTGGGTTGTAGACATGTCTCACAAACATGGGTGTGCCTGACTCTTATGTGGGAATACATAGATACAGATGCAATAGAATACAGCTCAAGAATAAACTATATGTATCAACATGGACAAGTATCACATCAGAGTAATTTGCAGAAGACATATAAATATGAGAGCATAGTCTGATATTTACATATGTTAATTCATATATAATTGTATTTTAGAATAAACATGTATTAAATATAAATCAAAATATAGGAATGAAAACCACTCCAACAAAGGGATGGTTCCTGCCATAGGCCTGGGAAGAGAACGGTGTGAAGGGACTTAATTAATTTTTGTTTTCTATATATTTAACTGGGTACAGAGCTAAAAAGTTAATTGCATCTTTTTTATAAATATTACAAATAATTAACACAAGTTATACTGTTCTTTATTTAATGTAACTCGTTCTAATTAGTCTTTGAAAGTCTAGGGACAAAAAGACAGAGCAGGAATGCAGAACTGAGCCCTTCCAGATTCTCCAGGGAAGAGGTCAGACCAGTCCCGGGCAGGGTGACTTTGTGCAGTCAGGACAACAAAAGGGAAGAAGCCAGTGGGAGGCAAGGTCTGATCTTCTCCACACAGATACAAAGAACAGGCATTGGAGGCAAGCCAGCAGAACATGGCTGGATTTCCTCTGAGGTTGAAATGGGACCAAAGATGGAGCCAGAAAGTGACATTAGCTGCAGAGAGCTATGCTGCTTGGTGGTGTTTTCAGGATGAAGGCTGGAGGATCAGCTTCGAGTTCTGTTGTCCCCGGGTCCTGCTGCTCCCGTGTTCTTGTGTTCCCTCTGCTACTGTCTCATGATAGTAAAGTCACTTTCCTGCCCCCCTATTCCTCCCTTTGCCCCAGCATGAGAGGATCGAACTTGAGAGGAAGGCCTCTCATCTCTCCAACCTAAGTCTCCGGCCATTCCGCTCCGAGCAGATGAGAGCTGGTCCAGCAACATGACCTGAGTAGACCTGAGTTCTGGTCCCTGGATCTAGAGGGTGGAATGAGAAAGACCTGAGTTCTAGTCCCTGGATCTAGAGGGTGGAATGAGAAAGACCTGAGTTCTAGTCCCTGGATCTACAGGGTGGAATGAGAAAGACCTGAGTTCTAGTCCCTGGATCTACAGGGTGGAATGAGAAAGACCTGAGTTCTGGTCCCTGGATCTACAGGGTGGAATGAGAAAGACATTCCCCACAGCTGTGCTCAACTTCCCTATACCCATAAGCCTGAAGACACTCACACAGGCATGAATTATACATTTTAAAATACCTTTAAAAATACTTTCCAGGTAGACCAAAGGCAAGAGTAATATTATGATTAGAGTCTCAAAGTGGGAGTAATGTCTTCTGTGTGGAGTGTTTATAGTCCAAGGGGATGAAAGGCTGGTGGGTGGGAGCATGACCTTGCTATACAAGAGTTGGGTCTCTGAAACAATGAGACTTTCTTTGATGAAGGCCCAAAATATAAAATCAAGAACTGAAAAGTTGAGTTGAGGGACTGAACCTGGGTTAATGGACTCAAGAGGAGGCAAGAGAGGACTTGAGGCTCTGGGTGAGTTCCAAACAATAGCTGAAATGTACAATGGAGGAATCTCAGCTGAGCAGGACCTAGGAGCAGCCAGTGGGGAAAACGGAGTAATTCAAGAAGGGCCGAGATTTTAGAGACCTAGCTGGAGGCAGAGCATGGATGGCAGGGCTTGGGTTGAACACACGGTCAACTGAGAGTAATGCAAACACGCATCACATGGACCAGACCGAGAAGACAGGAGAGAACTGGGCTTCAACCGTGAAGGTTGCCAGGGAAGATGCCGTGATGGAGGGATAGTGAGGCAAGCTGGCTGGACGGCAAAGACAGCCACGGAGCATGAGGAATAAGGGTCACGAACTAGCAGGACACAAATGGGTAGGTAGATGCTTTGTCCCCCACCCCAGCCATCCTAGAAAAGGGAGGACAGTGGACATAGGAAGATTTCAACTAGAGAAAAAAATAACTGTGCGCAACTGAGAACTATACAGTGAGGGTCAAGGAGCAAGGGCTTTTCTGCTAGCTTTACCAATGACCTCATCTTCACTGTGAGTATCTCTATCCCCGGGCAGTGCAGCCTGTCTGGCTTTCCTCTACACATGACCGTTTGAACTTCAATTTTAGGATGAGTTCAAATGATAAGGCACAAGAATGAGGACAGAAATATAAAAACAATGAAAGAGACATACACACGGTTCTTAAAAAGATGATTGCAGTCTGCCAGGCGCTGCCGTAACAGAGCACCTGAGCCAAGGTGATTTCTAAAGAGCCAGATGAATTCTTCACAGGCTGGGAATAAAGAGCTGACAGGCCTGTGTCTGGCAAGGACTACTGTGACCTCACAATAGAAGGCACCCAATGAAGAGACAGCAGAGAGAATGGCAAACAGAGAGAATGTGACAAACCCATTCAGAATAATAAAGGCACTCCCACCATGGTGACTGTTCTTGAGGGAAGATCATCAAGAATGGGGTCACCTCTCAACATTGTGATGGTGGATGGTTTCCAAGCCATGAAGTTGGGGAGGTTGGGGGTATGAACTTAAAATCATAGCACTATATAACAATTTGTATGTGTGAGTCTTTGGATTGATAAATAGTTAGGAGGGAATTTCTTAGCTCATCACTTTATAATATAAATAAGTACATGAGCTGAATGTCTACACTTCTGCATTTGATTGTTTTTTCCTAAACAAAGAGACAAATGCCACCGATGGTGGGTGGAATGCTCAGAACACACTGCATCAGATCCTAATAGTGAGACAGCTGCCTTCCATACTAAAAATACAAACACCAACACCCAAATCCGAATGATGGGGAAGAAAGGAGGTATGCGTGAGAACACAAGCTCTCCCTGATTGGCAGGTAGGAAGTGATTCTTTGCACCTTCCGGCTAGATTAGAGTTCAGAGAGACAGTGATCTGATGCTGATGCTGCTTATGGCTTGCCTTTTGCAGTTGTTAAACACCACCGCTCATAACCTTAGCTTTAAAATAATGTGGATGAGGATGATTAAGAAAAGGAAGCGATGCTTGGTTGTTGCTCAAGGCCAGCTGCTTTTCTCTTTGCTGTTAAAAAATTTTTTAAGAATGCCCCCACAAGGCAACTTGAGGAAGGAGGGGTTTAGTCTATCTCACAGTTTAAGGGGATACAGTCCAACAAGCTGAAGTCAGGTCATTGTGACATTGCATCTACAGTTGGGAGGCAGAGAGGGATTAATGTATGTCTCTGCTTCTTCCCCCCCCCCTTTTTTTATTAGTTTCAGGACACCATCCCAGATAGAGGAATTCTAGACAACGAATTAATTTAAATCTGTGTAAACTTAGTTTGGCCAGTACAATTAGACTGGCAGCTGGGTGATGTTGAGTTATTCCTTCTTATGCATACATCATACGTACATACCACAGTAAAACACGTTCTGCAGGACTGGAGAAAAAAACAATCAAGCAGAAATGGACGGTCAGGAGGCAGCCTGGTTTATCCACTGAGTGGGCATCCTGTAGCAAGCTGACAGCAAGGCCGGCCTGAAGCGAGGCACTCATTTCTCAGAAAGCAGTATTTACCTAATTAAGAGCTTCTCCGCTGTCCCCAGTTACTTAATTGTGTCATTAGCAAGACTTCTGACATAAAGAGCAATTCCAGTCTTGAGTGCCTGCCTGGCCCAGGGTAGGGAAGCCCAGCGGAGTGGCTCCCAGTGGGGCTGGCAGTGGCCTGTTGCTTTATGTACCACACAAAATAAAATAATTGGTCCCCAGAGGGGCTGTCTCCTCAGCTGCCAGCTGGGAACGATTTTTTTTCCCTGTGAATAAAAGTCAAGCCTGCACAGCACCTCGGCGGAATATTAACCGTGTCTCTGGTGCTCAGAAGCTCGGGACAGGCAGTGGGTCCTAGGATTTGCTCTCAAGACCCGTGCTCTGACAGCCAGAGCATTAGTGTTGGTCAGGGGAATAAAGCAGTCAGGCTTCCTGGTTCTCAGACTAACAAACGCTGCTGTATCATTAAGGCCTCCCCTTGGGTGGAATCGCAAGGGCTGATTCAGAACTGGAGTCCAAAGGATGCTTTTTGGTTCTTGTAACACCAGAAAGCAAATAGTCAGATTTGACAAAGGCCATGCAGGCGATACGTGCGAGCCTCCAGCTACTGGTTTTTCTCCAGACTATAACAACAACAATAAAATTTTAAAAGGGGTGAATATAGTATTTAACCCCTCCCCCAGGGAACAGTATCAGTATATTTAGAATGCCTTTCTGTTGTTGCATTTCTTAGTTGAGATAATTCACACATAATAATTTTTTTTACTGTGCAATTCAAGGCTGGGAAGATGGCTTAGTGGGTAAATGTTTGCTATGAAGTAAAAGACAAAGACAAGAGTTTGGGTTCCCAGCACCCATATAGATGCTGGGAGGGTGTGGTGGTCCACTTGCAATCCTAGCCAATGAGGGGTAGAGATGGGGGATCCCTGCTGGGACAAACTTACTATCCAGAGTAGACCAAGTAGCTAGAGGCATCAAGAGAGAAACCCCACTTCAGTACATAAGATGGAGAGTAATCAACAAAGACTCTTATTACCAACCACTGGCCTCCATTCCAGTGTGCACACAAGCATATGCACACACACACACAACACATTACACATGCACACATGGGGAACACACGCATCACACAATTCACTTCATCTGGCATATTCCATTACCAGTATCCAACTCACATGATTTCATTATCCTCCCAGCCCTGAATTCCCCCTTCACTCCTCCCAGCCACAGTCAGCCATGGGTTTGTCTACTGTGGGCATTTCTAGAAAGTTTTTTGATTAAGGAGGTTTTATGTATCTGACAGGCATCTACCTGGTGTGGAGTAAAGAAGCAACACAGCACTGTTGGGATAAGGAACTTTCTGGAATGTCTTATCTGGAATCAGAGGTTGAATAGGACAGAGTAGAGACAAGTGTCAATGCTTGTCCGCATTCCTCCCTTCCTTTTTCTGGTGAACAAGAAAAGTCACAGACCTGTGAACAAGAGCAGTCACAGAAACTTTCGCTACACTGTGTTGGAAGACAGCCTGTTTTGTTCTTGTATTTTAAACTAAGAAGAGTGAAAAAAAATTAAGGATATAAACATTTTCATTTGCATTTTGAGTTTTTATTTCTGGACTTTTGACTTCAAGGTTGCCTATAGAAATAGAAACAAAAATCCACTCTGTTTCTTCCAAAGTGCTGGAAAATGGAAACAAAACTTAGAGAAAAACTTAATGAAATTTTATTCTCAGAGAGGGGATTTAGATTTTTCTGAGTCTTTGAACAGAAGGTTCAAATTTACTTAGTCAAGGAAGCCAGTTAAAAGTTAGCCATCACAGGGCAGGAGAGACGGCTCAGCACTGAGGGGTGCCCATGGAGTTCAGTTCCCAGCACCTACGTTGGGTGATTTACTATCACCCCACGTCCACATGGAAACACACACACACACAAAAAAAAAAACCTAAAATCAATCTTTGGAAACCAGCCATTGTATATGCATAGATATTAAATATTCTGGAACCGACACCAACTGAGAATTGAGCCACTCAAACAGCTTTTGGGTGTACGGCTTCCCATGCCGCTTCTCACAGTTGATGTATAACCATTAGCTCAAGGTTGCCAGTGGCTTTCTCAGAGGAAGCTTGAACACCTGCTGTCCTCATCCAACCCTGTGCCAACTCTTTGCCTGAAGAAGAGGGACTTGGCACGTCTTTCCTAGAGTGGTGGGTGGAGAGGGGAGCTGTGCTCTTGTTTAAAGCTGCTTCTCCTCAGTACAGCTCTTCAGGCTGGGCAACATCTCAGCCTTGGTTCTCCCAGGAAGCAAGGGCTTTCATGTATTTTAATTTTTGGCAAAGAGCCCTAAGAAGAGGAGTGGGAGACTAGACAACTAGACAGATGGGAATGAAAGAAGAGTATCCCAAACTGCCGGTATCCCACTGAGCTGCATCTGGAGGCTTGAGACCCCCACGGCAGAGCATCCCGACCTTACATTCCGGATGGAAATGTGTAGATATGCAAAGCACCACCTACAGTTTGGGGCACATAGCAGGCGTATGTCTGCTTGGGATGCTCCGATTCATACAAGCAGTAGACAACAAAGATGGAGAGAGGGGTCTCGGCAGGAAAGAGGCTCTGAGCGAGCAGAGTTTGGCATAGTATGACAGCGTCTGTGCACAGGACGCTGTACTGTGAAGCCGGAGAGGTCGAAAAACAGGACCAGCATCTCTATGGGGGCTGGAGTAGACATGATCCAGACAGAACCACGGAAGGGCATCAGGCTCAGTACCCCAGTGAGGGTGAACCGGACACTCACTCGGAGCTGTTATGCTCCTCAGATATGCGGGAGGCTTTGAAGACCTCATTCCAGAATTCAAAGGTCCTGATTTCCAACAAAACAGTTGCTCTTTGTGAAGAACTGCATCAGCCAGTTCTTCTAGGCTTATTAAAACAATATCTGATATATTAATTATTTCCTTATAGCTATGACCAAACAGCTCAAGAGAACAACTCATGATTTCAATCAGTCTATCATGGTGGGAAAGGCAGAGAGGAACAACTTTTGGTAGTTGAGGAGCCAAGAAAGGGAAAAAGGAAATAGAGAAAGGAAGCAGGATAAGACACAGTCCCTAAGGACATGCCCCTAATTGCCTTCCAAATAGGTCCCATCTGCAACTTTTCTGACCTTCCAATGAGGCCAGTGCATTCTGAATACATCAAGGATTGATGCATTCATTAGGTCAGAGACTTCATGATCTAACTGCCCCTAGAAACATCATCACAGACACCCCCAGAGGTGGCCTTCATTAACTCCCTAAACATCTCAGTCCAGTCAAGTTGGCAAGAAAGTTAGGTGGGCTGGGATCATTATCAGAAAGAACATTTGGGGGCTCTTCAAACGCCAGTGTGGATGAGGGGAGTGCAAGGCTACCTTTATAGAAGAGCAAGCGGCAATGGGAGGCAGTCCATAAGGCATACCTGCTTCTTGGCCCAGCAACTCCACTTTACAAATGGATCCCAGGCTGCTGAGATGTCTGAGTGGCAAGCACTTGCTGCCAAGGCTGATGACTGAAGTTTGATCCCCTTCACCAACACAGGCAAATGAGAGAACCCAGCCCAGCAGGCTGTCCTCTGTGCCATAGCGTGTGTTCTCATACGGGCATGTATGTGAGCACAATCAATCAAGCAACCAATGCAATAAAGAACTACATACTGAGGATAAGGGCGGAAACTTCCACGAAGAACTGTACAGAGATGCATATTAGAAGTCCCAGGAGCACTGGGAAATTGACCATATTCTTACGTCCACCAGCTGAGGAATACTTAAATACATTTTAGCATAACTCAACATCGTGGTACACAAAAGGCATTAAAATACTGTGGCAGACTTGTGGACACGTTAACACAGAAAGGCGATGTTAACACTTCAAGTAATAAAGCCGAGTACCCTTCTATGGGAGTCCACTTCTATAAACTGAGGCGTGAATAAACAGGCACATAGGCAGATGGCTTCCAAGCGCTCAGCGCTGTCATGTTTCAGGGCCTGCTTCACTCTGTGCTTCTACCCAATGTGTTGTCTGGGATTGTAGTCTGCACTGCTGTTTTCAAAACTGGACAAGAGACATGAAGTTACTTGAAACTTTATTTGGGGCAAAAAGTAAAAATAAATGGAGGATCAGATCCTCCCTTCCCAAATTAAGTCGAGGTATGTCACTTGCTACAGCGGTGACTCGGGTTGCAGGGCCATGCTATTGACACAAAGGTTTGGACTATCTTAATCTTGTTGGGGTCTTTTTGTTTTTGTTTGGTTGCTTTTTTGTTTTGTTCTTGTTTTTGAGAGACAGGCACAAATATCCACGGACACTTCCCATCCTTCTTCACTACTTTGGACTCACTGAGTGTGACCAGGAATCCTCCACTCGCTCTTGGTTTCTCAGGGTGCGTGGGAGTCACTTAGAGACTGGCAGTAAGATCAGTATCAGGAGAACATTCCCCCGCGACTCCTAAACACATGCTTGCTTCAACATCTCCTCCCAGTGTCCGCTGGGTTCATGTGACGCTCAGGCCTCACCTTAGCATACTTCAGGAAGATAGGATTTATTAGTGGATGTGTTAGATCAAGGCCTTTTACACAATATGTCAATAGTGCATATGCAAACTATTGATTGTTTGCCAATAAAGTAAATTTTGCCAGTCTTTTAATTAGTTGCTAGATTAATTAGACTGACATGATAATTAATTAGCTATTCAGAGCTTTGCTGGTGATTGTCCTCCTGTGGCTTAGCTGTACACACCTTCTGATTCATTATGAGGCTACATGATGTTCATGAGATACGGGCATTGTATTCTAATTCTCTGCTGGTTGGCCTTTCCTACACAGTAGTTATGGGTATCATGATTAGCAAAATAATCCCTTTGTTCTTCCCTGTGTCACATGAACAACCCTCTGCGAGTCATTTATAGCTGGCTGTGCAAACATTCTCTAAGCCCGTACCTTTCTCCTTCCAGGTCCTGTAGGATTCTTCATTTTGACTTCTGGAAGGATTAGGGCTATGTCTTAGTATGGGTTACTATTGCTATGATAAAAAGTCATGACCAAAAGCAGCTTGAGAAGGAAAGGGTTTATTTCGCTCACACTTCCATACAACCGTACATCATCAAAAGCAGTGAGGACAAGAACCCAAGCAAGACAGGAACCCAGAGGCAGGAGTTGATGCACAGGAACTCACACAGGGCAGGAACCCAGAGGCAGGAGCTGATGCAGAGGCTGTGTTTCAGCCTGCTTTCTTATAGAACCCAGGACCACCAGCCCAAGGATGACATCACTCACAATGGGCTGGGCCCTGCCCAATCAATCATTAATTAAGAAAATGCCTATAGCCCGATTTTCTGAAGACATTTTTTGAAGGGGGTGGTTCCCTCCCCTTAAATAACTATAGCTTGTCAGGTTGACATCAGACTGTCTGAAACAGGTTGCATCGCAGATTCCTGAAGGTTAGTGTCCCACACTCTGGGATCTTCCATCTATGCTATAAGGAATGACAAAGACTCTTGGAAGTCTGACTTGCTTTCAAAACAAGACCGAATCTCCAAGAAGAGGCAACAGTGATGTGTGAGTGTCAGGAATTCCAGGAGGAAAATGGCTCGAGGGAAGACTTTGCTGGGCAGTTCCTCCTCATGGCTCATGTTCGATGGTGCACATCTCCCCACAGTGAGCATCCCCCAGGGAATCCTAGAAGATGGACTTCTGCCCCTACCACCTTCTACAGAGCATAGATTTTGTTTGCTTTGTTTTTGTTGCTTTGAGAACACAACACAATGTGTGAAAACAACTTTTATAAATCTTCCTGAAACTTTTTAATCTAGAAGTACTTTTTCAAACAACTTACTTTTTTTATCCTAAGTTATTGTATTTCTTCTGAGTTTTATGGTGTTTCATGGGCCTTATCTTCAGCAATTCTGACCTAGTGAGTATGGGCTGGGCTGGATTTCTTTACTAATTAAAAAGCTGTCTGGTTGATCCTTACAGTTTCTGAGTTTCACAACAGCTGACTGGGTCACTCGGCCTCCAAGAACAGCAACACTGTCACCAGCTTATGTAATTTTCTGGCATAGACAATCCTCTCCATCAGTCATATGTAATTCCAATATCTACCAAGGATATAAATATGTATCAGTTATGGTTTGATCCTGGGAATGGAGGCAATGCTATGAGCTGGGAAATAAAATAAAATCAAGCAGACTTTATCAGCGGGACCTCAATAAATGTGTATAGTTCTGCTTAACAAAAACAAGAAAATCAAACTACATCTTTCTTTCTCTTTCTCAATGATTTATGGAGGCCACAGTGAGGGCGCCAGGACACGATACCACTGAGCCTCATTTTCTCAACGAATGGCTTAGAAGTGGGCACAACAGTAGAACCATTTCTTTCAAACATCAATGTCCCTGGGTCTCAGTATAAGGTAGATCTAAATATGTAGAACATGTAAGATCCATAACATTATAAGAACATGCAAATGGTAGGTACGAGACCACAGTGGAATTTTAGTAGTGAGTAAGCTCTAATTCCCACCTGTTTGGAGGAGCCCACCTCTTCTCTGTGTTGACATGGACACACGCCATGAAGTCTCTGCTCTAAGTGACTCTGCCATTTCTCAGCCAGCACATATGGGTAAGGGTGAGGTTAGGGGAGCTGAGGAGGCACCCCAGCTTTTTGCTCTCTGGGAAATCTCTTGCCTAAAAGGGAGTCGGACTGTTAAGTTCCTTGTCTCTCTGTTGCTTGGAGAATTCTAACTCAGGACAGTTTTAAGATGCCATCACTGTTGTCAGTCTCAGCCTTCTCTCCAATCTAGCCTTTGTCTACCACTGAAGAAGCTTCCTGTCTTCTCCATGCTTGGGCTCCCCACTGCTACCACTGAATGAAGTAGGTGTGCTGGCTAATCCTCACTGTTGACTGGATTTAGAACTGCCTTGGAGACACTTCCAGGCTCATGTGGAATGGAGTTTTCAAAGACGTTTAACTTAAGAGAAAGACTACCCTGCCTTTGAATATCGTTGGCACCATCCCATGGGCTGGCATTCCAGACTAAATGAAATGGGGGAAGAGAAAGCCAGCTTAAGTGCCAGCCTCCATCTTCCCCTGCTTCCTGACGATGTGACCCGCTACCCAACACCGACTGGGTGATGTTAATGTCGCTGTGCCTTCCTTTCATGGGAAACTGACTACAGCTTCTAAAACCAGGAAACAAAAATGAAACTCTTCTTCTCACAATGGTTGTCAGGGATTTTGTTATGGCCATGAGGAAAATTACCAGCATCGCAGGGAACAGCAAGACTCCTTTTGACCTTTCTCCATGATATGTTCTTACTAAAGGGAAATTCGGGAGAATCACACAGGTTTTCAAGGTAGTGAAATGTTACTGCTGGGAGACGTTCTAAAGAGTACAGTCTGGCTTTGCCGCTTCTCAGCTGTGTGTCCTCGGGAGACCTGGTAACCTCCTCCTATTCCACTTGCCTCATCTATAAAGTGAACCTTCCTTCAAGATCACCGGGAAGTTTATCCAAACTAATATTTGTGTTGACTCATCTGTTTACAATACCGTCTGGCATGTAATTAGCGCCTCTGTGTCTGATCACAGCAATATTATTTATTTTTGTTGATGTTTTGTTGCACAATATGGAAAACTTTTTGACTCGTGACAGAAATAAACTCAGAGCCTTTTCTGCTGCGTTCGTGTCTAAGGCTACCTTGTGGTGTCAAATGGTTTCCCTGGTAACCACAGTGGCAGGAGACAGTGCAGTCAGCCCCTAAGCATTGGCTGCTGTAGACTACAGTAACAGCTAGGATGCCAGAGTTGGCTGGACTGGGCAGGACTGGAGAGACGGCTCAGCTGTCAAAGGGCAAAGAGACTGTTTTCCGAACTGTGTTCTAAGAAATGACTTCAGGGTTTTTGTGTTTTGTTCAATTTTGGCTTAAACTACCTCAAACACTTTAAACTCTACAATAAATATAAATTCACCCATGATCTCTTGGAGGAAGCAGAATGTCCCCAAAAATTATGTGCTCTGAATCCTCAAAATATGCAGGCATGTGAGTGTGCCATCATGCATAGCAAAAATGAATTCCATATGTGATGAGCTGAGACTTAAAGGGTTAGGGCTGGGTACCACTCTCCTAGAGGACCTGGGTTTTGATTCCAGCATCCATGCCATATAGTTCACAACTGCTGGTAACTCTGGCCCTAAGGGAGTCTAGTTCCTCTCTTCTGGCTTCTATGGTACTTCACTCACAAGAAAGTACACACACACACACACACACACACACACACACACATACATGACTGCACACACACATACACTATTGCATATACACATACACACATGATTGCACATACACATACAGGCACACACATGCACACATGGTTACACACACACATTATTGCATCCACACACACATACAAGCACACACAGGCACACACA
>LOEQ01002242.1:246205-256791 GCA_001685075.1 Bramus lutescens | reverse complement strand
ATAGAGTAGAGCTCCCTCTTGGACCAAAGCTAAGTACCCCACTTTTTTGTCCAAGCGTTTTATCACAGCAACAGAAAATGAACATCGGGTGACTTCCTAAGTCCCATGAGCCCATAAACAAACCGGGAGATGAGGGTTCACTTCCATCACCCTCTTTAGCTCCAGTCGTCCCATTTTATAAATTTGATAACCTTTCCAGACTTTTATAATGCCCTTATTGTGATATTGTGGCCAGATTCACAGTAGATTCAAACTGTCTTTTTCGAAATTAGGTGCTAATATTATGTCCTGCACCGTGTGCTAATAAAGTCTGTTTTCCTGGTTTGATACAGCTGTTAGCTGACGTAACCAAAAAGACTCATCTCCTGGACCTGAAGTTTGCACTTTATTATTAAGAACCAGAACGAGGCTTAAGCATCAGCCAAGCCTGTTGGGTCACTCTGCAGGACCAGCATTCTACGAGTCACAACAAATCAAAAGGCATTGTATCTGGTTGACAATTGTCAACACTGAATAAAAACGGAAAATTGACTTTGCCCAACCAATGATTTCACGTGGTTATATGGGAAAATAATTCCCATGTGTGGCTAATTTCCCTCCATAAACGTATTTAATTCTAGATTGGCTACACTTTCATGGCTGAGGTGGCCATATGAAAATGGCTGTAATTTTTAAAATTGAGATTAAGTGAGCCTACTCCATGATCCATGAGGTCAAGGCCCCCACTGTATACTTGTTAAGAAGCTGGTCTGTTCTCATCTCACACCCCACCTTTCTCAAACAACCTCCATGGTCTTTGCTATCACCTGAAGCTTTCATCCTCCCAAAATATGGCTGAAATTCTTGGCCACCCCCAAGGCTACGGCAGAGATGGAAGCAGCTTGGTCAGCATGTCAGTCACTGGGTTAGGAAGGAAGAGTGGTCACGGAGCATGTGAGTGCCCTCATCAAAACTGTCATGCTGAAAGGGTAGTTATAGGAAGAAGCGTTACTGAACTCGGGGGTTACAACCTGTACCCCAAGAAGCTAGGTTAAGCTGTAAGAACTGAATAAAAATATCTAAATTAATAGTAAGAAATGGAAAAAGGAAATATACTCAATGTGGCCACATTGAGAAAAGGGACGAAGGTCCCAGGGACTCTCTCGAACCCTTGCTCCGGGTCTTGGAGTGAGAGTGAATTTTAGAGAGTCAGGGTACATGATCATTTAAGCAGGTCAAGGTGGCCCTGGCCACCACTGACCCATCACTGTCTGGACTCTAATCCCTCCAGCATGGCAGCCTGGCAAGCTGGCAGCACTGGGTGAGATCTCCTTTTGGGAGGCCAGCTTCCTCTCTGGCTGGCACCAGGCTCCAGCCTTCCCTTCTCCTAAGGTAAGATTCCTAGGGGAACTGCAGTTTCTCCCGGCCCCTTTTCCCCACCTGGCGGTAAGACTGAAGGAAAGATGTCACAGCAGAGCTCCACTGACTGTCATATCGTGTGTGCCCACGTCCTTACATCCATGAGAAAGACACTTTTGTTTCTAAGACACCCCTTTCCCAGCTATACAGACAGTCTATTTCTGAATAAAGCAGGGCTGGCAGGCTTGGCAAAATGCAAAGACGGCTCTCCCCAGCAGGTGCTAGCTGCTCCTACTTCCACAGGCTGAACCCCAAGCAGGCTCCCCAGTTTAATTCTTCCTCCTTTTTCTCTGCAGCCTTGGCCTCCCATCAGCTGTTCTGACCCTGAGAGGTGGGGGCGGGGAACAGGATTAAAGACTTCGTGGAGGTCTGAAGCTTGAGATGGAGAGTTACTGATAGGAAGTACCTTAGGCCCCTGTTTGGATCAAAGCAAGCTCGAAGCTTCAGTCACTGTGGAATGGTGACGCCTGACTTCCCGAAAGTTTGCTTTAGATGTCTTACGTTTAACGAAGGCTGTCTGGTGAGGATGACGAATTAATCGTGACTCTTTATCACCGCTGAACCAAGTGCTGCATGTTGTCCTACTGACTTCTTGCTACTGTCTAATAAAGTAGCTATTCATCATTCTCATATTATGGATTAAGAACCTGGGGCTCAGAAAGGAAGTCTGCTTAAGGTCGTACAGTCAACAAGCACCAGACTAATACATGAATACCTAATGCCAAGTCAGTAGGTGACCGAGGATACGTGCTGGGCTTGAGTGCAGAGGGGGTAACACGGAAAGGGATGGAAGGAGCCCATGTCCGGCTCCCACAGGAAATGAAGGCAGACTCTCACCCACAAGAGCCTGGATGCGAAGGTGGAATCAGGGTGCCGAGGAAGGAAGATGACTCTCAGAAAGGAAGAGAAGCGGAGGGAAAGGGGAGGGAAAGGCACGCGAAGACTCCTGGAAAGGGACCGGTGGGATTGTGTTAAAATGTCCAGACACTGGACACACCACCAGGGGCTTGGATAGAAGTGACTTGGGGTCAAAGTCAACACATTAGAGACAGCCAGACACACCAAGGTGACGCCTGAATTGACAGATCTCCATAAGCCAAGCACACACGACTCAACAGTGAGGTGAGTGGCACTTATTGCAAGAACCGTGTGGGAATGAGGAGTCTCTGATCTTTGTCAAAGTTCAGTAGACATTTAATTTTCTTTAGTCCTTTCATGTAACCAAAGAGGCTAATCCTTGGAAAGGGTCACCAGCTCATCCAAAGTCTTAACACCTGAACAGGCGGCCCCAAGGTCGCCCCAGAATTCAGGGAGGCGAAATCACAACAGGGTTTCATTTTCATATTGTCTTACATGGTATTCAATCATCGGAGAGAATGGAAATCACCTTGCTTAACTGCCGTGCCTGCACATGTATACCAAGTGTGTGTATACATGGATGAGGGCACTCGTGGACAACCACACACGCAGAGGTCGGAGGGCAACCTTGGAGATCACTCCTGGCACTCCATCTTTTCTGAGGCAGGTGTCTCTTGTTTGCCTGCGAGCTGGGTACCCAAGGCAAGCTTTGAAGAAACTGCCGGGGTCACCCACTTCTGTATGGCATCTCTTTGTAGCAGTGCCGGATTACAGATGGATGTCACCACATCTGCCTTTCCTGCGGCTTCCTGGGATCTGAGCTCAGGACGCTGGGCTAGCTCGGCAAGGACTTTGAGCCACTGAGTTATCCCTCCAGCCTAAACAGTTTTCCTTTTACTAGTGTGTCTACATCTTGTTTGCCAATGTAAAGACAGCTTATGCCTATAGAAAGACAGTCGGGGGAGAGGGCTTACAAACGTTGGTGACAGTGATTATTAGCCTTTATGAAATGTATTATGTAGGACTCTACAGCTTTTCCTCATGTCTCTTCTGTGACGCAAACTCAAGGACAAAGCTCAAGGATCTGCTTACACTGGGTTGCTTGTTCTCCAAGTGTGGTCCTTAGGCCACAGATACCAGTACCACCTCGAGGGTTTCTAAACTGCAAACTAAAGGCTCACCACAGAGCAAGTATCAGAAACACTTACAAAATCTCCTTTTCATATTGAACTTCACTAATTATTAGGCTGTTTCCAGTCACTGAGTTTGAGAACCTTAGTTCTACAGCGGCCAGTTAGAAAAGGAAGTATTTGATTAACCACTGACTTTAGGCACCATTGAACCAAATCAGAGCTGGTAATTGACTGATGCCATTCAAGCCAGGAAGGCAGCCACTGTCTGGTTAGTCTCTACCATGTGATCTAATAGATTATTGAAGCCCTGAGGTCAAGAACCCCGCCCACTGCCATTGTCCGTCTGTGTCTGTCTTGCACCACCACATTCTCCTGTGGGTGTCGTAACCCTGGTGATCAGGTCTGAGCCGCGTGACCCTAAGGGACTTCAACAGTCACTGGGAAAGGTGTTTATATATCTTCTTACTTCAAGTGCACCTGGCATTTTCCTTTTTAAGTCAATGGGCAAGATAATAAAAAATGTACTCTTCTTGTGTATGTGAGTGGCCTATGTACACGTGTGCATTTGTGTATGTATGTGTGTGTGTGTGTGTGTGTGTACCCAGGCACATACGTGTGTGGCTGCCAAGGAAAACATTCTTCACCTTATTAATCTGAGACAGGCTCTCTCACTGATCCTGGTAGACTAGTGGTCAGCAAGCCTCCACCTCCTGCCTCCGTCTCCTCTACAGAGCTGGGGTTACAGGTACATGTGTGACCACACCCAGCCTTTTTATGTAGGTTCTGGAGATTTGATCTCACATCATCACACTGTGCACAAATATTCTTAGCCATTGAGTCACTTCTCGATGCTGACTATCTTCTGTTTAAGTCAGACTTGTATTTTAATTTCACAAAGGCAATCAGAACGTTCCTTAAAATGCTGCCTTGGAACCAGGAGGTACGTCTCCCCCAGTGCTGACCCTGTGAAGCTGGTGTGAATGGTGACATCAGCTTTTGAACTGCAACAGCCAGGAAGGCCTTATCCATCACAGTCAAGAAAATTCAGTGACCCAGAAATGATACCCTGAGTTGCACTAAACCTTTGTTTAACTTCCTCATCTCAGACTCTTCTCCCAAACTCGTTTTCCTTTCTGGGAAATAAAAATCACAACACAAAGCACACGCTGGGAATGAAGACAGCTGTGCTCAAAAGTCATGGCCTAACACAGAATCTGACTCTTTTCTCTGGCAGTTTACACGTTGCACAAAACCATTGGCTTCTCGGGAACTCTTTCAAATGCCTCACACATCGGCTCACCAATGGTCCAACAGTCTAAAGGCTTGCGGTACAAAATGTGCAAGCGAGCATGGGGCAGTCGGGACGTGGCCATGTCAAGGAGGGCACTGGTGAAAATGGAGTCTGAATTACCTCATACCTTGAGATCAGCAGGCCCTCCTGATGGGGGAGTGTGAGCCAGCTCATTTCTTCCCTTTCATTAGTAAGTCCCATTAGGTCCTGCTTCCAACTTTCGATACTCCCTGTGTTTCGCAAGGAGTGTCACCAACACAATGACACAATGTTCTGCCTGTTTGCATTACCAAACACAGGAAGTGCCAGGGGGAAATGGGGCTGCTCATAAGAAATGACTTCAGACACTTGATATAGATGTGACAAACACCACACTGATTTCCATGCCAGGGTTCTGGTCTCATGTCATATGGAAATAAGGTAATGGGACAGAAGGCAGGGACAGCAGGACCAGTTTCAGCTTTTAAGCAATGGGAATATCTTGACGCACTTTAAGAAATCCTCCCAACTTCAGTCTCTTTTAGACTTTGAGTATTTGTATGCATATATATATATATATGTATGTATCCGTATATATATATACGGATACATAAATATTCAGATATAAATGTAAATGTGAATAGGTATACGGGCTAGGGTGGGTTCTTGCAACAGTCCCACCTCCCCAGAGAAGGCTAGCCAGTCCCTACCCATGATGACTGTTACAGTAGAATTCAGGTGGCACTATTGGGTTCTAGTTATTTCTTATAAATTAGAACATGTCAAGAGATGAGTATTTCAAGTTAAAAAGTTATTTGAAAGAAAAATTCATACAAAGAATTATTAGGCAGTAAAAACTTTATCAGCGCATTTACCTTTCTAAAATGATCAGTGTTCCCTCTGTAAAAACACACACAATCACATACACTTTTACACATACTCACAGACACACACAACACACTATACACACACACTCACACAGATAAAAACACACAAACATATGGACATGCACAGACATACCACACATGAGCTCACACACACATTCACATGCACACACGCACAGGCACACACATACCACACCACACACTCACATTCAAATACACACACTTACACAGACACACTGCACACACTGCTCACACTCACACACACACACACACTACCTGGGGATCTCTTTGCAATGCCGTCTCCCATGAATGGTCACAGTCATAGGCCCTGGGTCAGGAGTGGGCTGACCGTCAGCAGGACCGGACTGCAGACAGAAGGCTCATCCGCCCAGAAGTGTGCTGCAGAGTTCCTGTCCTGTGTTGGACATTTTCCCTATTGAAAATAGATTCTGTTCTACAACATACCCTGATTATAGTCTCCCCGCCTACTTCTGAACTGGAGTTGTACTACAGATGGTCATGGAGGGAGGGCAGGTGTAGAAGGAATGTTCGAATATGGGAGGAGCTGGAAGACGCAGCATGGAGAGTGATGCTCAAACCCACCCTTTCTGCCCTCCTTTCCCTTGGGGAGCCTGATGCCCTAATGCTCTGGCTGGTTTTGGCTGCCACATCCTGAAATGAGCCCAACACGGGCTGAAACAGATTTACTCATATGATCCTCTTTAGTTTCCACAACTTCCTCTCCCCCATTAATGTGGCCTTTTAGGGGCTTTAGGACCTGTGATTTAAATCACCTAAATCCCACCCCTTCTACTGAATCCTAATGACTAATCTGTCCTTTCTTCCGTCAAGAAGCAAGGATGTTCCTCATCATCTCTCTACTTCCTGTGGCCAAGATCGATCCCACTGATATTTATCAACTATCTACCACCAGCTAGACAGCAGGCACACACACCGACACCATGTCTGTTCTTGGCAACCCCACGCCGTCCCACCCCCGTCCTCAGCTGCTCTAAACAACAGGCAGACCCCTCAGAAAGCCCTTTCCTGTCCTTATATTCCCTGTAAACATACCAGATAATAAATTCTCATCTAATTGGTCAAACTCAACTTTAAACATTGTATCTGGGGGAACAAATCATTAATTGATTTTTTTTAAAGTTCTATCTCTCACTTACTCTTTCAGACTCAATTTTGGGAGCTTATTACAAAATGAACTTGCTTCTAGTGGACACAGACTGGCAATCAGAATTTTCTATGAAATGATCACTTTAACTATGGGGAAAACCCATGATCTTGTCCCCCGATTTTAGAGAAATGGAATTTGAATCCAATGGCTATTAGCAGTAGAAATGATTGTTCCTTCTTTGTTGAACTATCATCTTCCTACAAGGAACAAATTTAAGAGGTCTGCCTTTAAAAGTTTTTTTAAAGACCAATTTAAAGAAAAAATAAAATGAAAATGAAAGTTTGAAACAGAATTGGGTTTGCTGAAGCCATTACGTTCCTTCCCCAACAGTTACATTTTATAATGCGCTCACAGGATGCCATTTTTACACCCTTTATGTTAGCTCTAAAGTTAGATAGGCTCACAAGCTGCAAGGGCGTTGCCTTTCTCCTTTATTCTCTTCTCCTTGGCTGGTTGTGATTCCACCTTTAATGTTGTTTGATTGGGCCACCTTATAATGTTATAATATTTTGTAGAAACACATTCCTGAATGAGCAAAACTGTCCTGGATCTCTGAGAACCGTAGATTGTGAACAAGACTGGCTGGCATGGGAAGTGCACAGCCTCCTGTCCTTGAACCATAATTTCATATGGAAAGTCATCATCAAAGCTCACAGGACGACTTGTGCGGAGCCTGCGCAGACACCCAGCCTCCTTCTGTTGTTTCAGCCAGCAGCTGCTCAGCCTGTTTTTCCTATCACCGGTCAGGATTGCGTAAGACAAAAATCCACTTTATAAAAAAATCATGAAAACTGAGAACAGGGAAGCAAGCAAGAGGTGGCCACTGTAAGGCAGGCTGCTGTCATCCTGGGCTCTGCTCCGGGCCTTGGCACCTGCCTGGGGGTGGGGGGGGCTGCATTCTCTGCCCAGCAGGGAGGTTCCAGCTGACCTGCTGAGAATGTCCCCAGTGAGTCACCACCTTTAACTCCATCGGCGCCATTTGCTGCCCGCTTGGATGTTTTTGAACAGCTGCCTGGCTCAGAACCCAACTAGTAACTGGAAATGTGACCATTGTCTGACTTATTTTTAAAAATGGAGCTGGGGTGGGGTCGGTGGGGGGAGAAAGAAAGGCACAAACCTAATCGAGAAAGAGGACAGCTTCACTTTGCTGGAGTGAACTGCCTTGGAAGACCTTGGGAAGGAAGGTGTAGCAATGACAAACTCAGCTTGTCCTGTTCTCTCTTCTGTTGTCTCTTACTGTTTCCCCACTGAGGTTAGGGTGTGATCTCATATGGAACTTAAGTGATCTGCAGAGACTTACCTCCCTCAAGGAGGGCTTCTCATCATCACACTTTTTAACTTACCCATCTCGTTTTCCAAACACAACAGTGAATATTTCTCTTGCTCTGGAAACATTTTCCATAAAATTTGAAGTCCATTTTTGACTACATCGACAACTTTTTAGAGGCTTTGATTGAACAAGCTTCTGGCCTACACATTAACCAGGATATTTAAGAAACATTAGACATGATCCTTGAACTTAGGAATTTGTAATGGCATGGAGAGAAAAGTCCTATTCAAATGCTTGGTCCAGGAACACGATGGGGGAGGGATACGGACGGAGTCCTTACATCAGAGTGCCAGATGCCTGCAAGAGCTATTCGGGGCCTCTGGAGTTCAGAGCAATGTTCTAGGAAGCTGCTTTTCAATCTAGAATGATGGTAACCAATATTAACAAGTGAAATTGAATTGACTTTGTAACACATGGGCAGTGTGTCATAGCTGGGCACACAGCCCGGGTGTCTATGTTAAAGGCTGAAACATATTCACATGGCTGCAGGCTTTCATTAAATGGGAAGTCTGTGATTTATATGTGCATCTTTGTATGCATTAGCACACGCATACATTAAAAAAACTCTCTTACATCACCAGACACTGCAGAGGTGGCAGGCAGTTGTTCCTCTTAGACCATTGCTCTACCATTTTGTAGCTGGTATCTTGTCCTTACCTGAAGGTAGAAGAGAAGATACTCAGGATAAAAAGATGCTTTCCTTTCCTGAGGTCTGTAGCTTCACTATCTGCATGTCATGACAATGTGCTCACACACAGGAAGCATGGAGGTGGGGCTGGGACTGAAATCAGGCTACCATCCATGAGCTCCACTGTTCAGCCTTAAATAATGTCACCAGGCCCAACGTCCACAGGTTCCACAATATCTCGGACTGTAGGGAGCTAACCTCATACACACACACACACACACAGAGTTTGAGGCCAGACTGAGCTATAGAGTGAGTTCCAGGCCAGCCTGGGTGGCCTAGGTAGATACAGTCACAATAAACAAATTAAAAATAAATAAATAAATAAAAACCCCAGGAATATGGATGGAAAGCTAAAGTCTTTTAAGCATAAAGAAAGCGAAAATTGACTTTTTAGCAGATCAAATCAGGTAGGAGACAGAGAATATCTAAAATTCTTCTTATAAACTCTACCCATGAGCCTTGAGCTGAAAACGCTTGGGACAGCCTCCAGGCTGCCCAGGGAGAGCAAGAGAACTGAAGGAAGGATCTAAGTTTGCACATCAGAAAGGAGACAACATTTTAGGCTTTTATGCTGATCAAGGGAACACCTTGCTTTAAACAAAAACTTTAATACACTTTTGGAGGACTAGCAGAATCTCCTATTACTAAAATGTAGCCCTCACAATGCCTAGGATTGCTACTTACACAAAGTGAAACCACTAGGCCTGTGAAAAAAGTATGTCATAAATCCAAGAGGAAAAGAACGAGCTAACAGCATATGTTACCAAAGTGACCCAGAGAGTGGGATTTACAAAGATCCCAAAGCAGGTATCTTCAACATGATTCAAAATATAAAGGAAGTATGTGTTTAACCAATGGAGAAGTCCCCAGTCTCAGACATTTCTCCCCAGAGAAATGGAAGCCGTGAGCAATAACCAAACAGAGGAATTCAGACAAGACAATACAACCCTAACCCTTGTGGTTTGAATCTGAAATGCCCACAACAGGCTTGTGCTTTGTAAGTCTGGTCCACAATAGGTATGGTGCCATTTGGGGGATTCTAGAAAGTTTGTGATGTTTTCTTGAGTGAGCAGATGTGGGTCATCCAGGGTGGGACTTTGAGAGTTACACATGGCTGCCTGTCTCCCTCTCTGTTTCCTGGACTGCTGTAGTATGAACAGAGTTCCTCCACATCCTGCAGTGTTGGGGCAAATCCTCTCAACACGTGAGCCAGAGCAAGTTTCCCTCCTTTAAGTAGTTTCTCTTCACGGTAGTGGTCCTAGCCATGCAGCCAGTATGACATTGAGAACTGAAATTGTCACTGGGAGTGTTAAGCAAACAGGAAATGACGGTACAGGAAAAAGCCCGTGAAGTGGAAGGGAGGCAAACACAGCGAAGTCTGAGGACCTGAGACACAACCAGATTGGCTTACAAGAAAACGAAGAAGTCTTGGGAGCCACACAATTTGTGTATGGGAGGAGAGAGGAACCATAGGGCAAAGGTTTTTAAAGTGATTTAACTAAAGTTACCTAAATTTGGTGAAGAAATGTTGGGATACTCGAGAAGTCCAGAAAATCCTTAACTCAAAGAAGAAGATAGTTGGGCTCATGGTGGCTAATCCAAAGGAGTTTGAAGATGAGGGAGAGAAGAGAGAGAGAGTCTGAAAACAGGGCACAGCGCATATACAAGGGAAGAGCAACACAAATGACTGCTTATCTGTCACCGGGCACTCATGGAAGCAAAGCTACAGTGGACACCAATACTGCTATGTAACATGAGGGCTGGCTTGTTTGTTGGGGTTTCCTGTCCTGCCAGGTACCCCACAGCCAGCAAGCCCCAAAGAAAATCACACAGAGA
>LOEQ01002242.1:231325-246085 GCA_001685075.1 Bramus lutescens | reverse complement strand
GTTCTCATTGCATCATTTCTACTTCCAGTCTGGTTTTCCCGCCTATACTTCCTGTCTGGACAACCAGCATTTATTTAAAACATGATTGACAGAATACAGACAATTCTCCTGCACCACTGCTAAAACAATTAAAGGAAAACAGCATTTTAAGTAAGGTTTTTATAGCTAGGGAAAAATAGCCTTAAAGATTAAACTCAGTTTCAAATAAACAAAACTAACTGTTAAAGGTTCATTTTCATGATCTCTCTCTCTCTCTCTCTCTCTCTCTCTGTGTGTGTGTGTGTGTGTAAGTGTGTGTAAGTGTGTGCATGTGTATGTGTGTGTGCGTGTGTGTAGCTAGGTAGCTAGGTATGTGTCTATCCAGAAGAGAGCATCAGACTATCTGGAGCTGGAGTTTCAGGCAGTTGTGAGCCATAGAACATGGATACTAGCAACTGAACTTGGACCTTCAGCAAGAACAGAGTGCTCCTGGCCCTAAGCCATCTCTCCATTGCCTCTGATAATTATTCGCCAGAACACTTTCACTACAGAGTAAGCCCTAGGAAGGTCCTGAGCTGACTAGAAGTTGTTGATTCTTCAGCAGAGATTCCATGCATTTGTACCGAAAACGATGAACACATGGGTAAGTATTTAAAAAAATTAAATTAAACATTTTAAGTTTGCATAATGAGATTTCTAAAGTGAGGACAGAATATATATTACAGCTGTCATGTAGGTAGCTATGGGGTGGACAAGCAGCCTGCAAATCTCCATAGTTTACATGTATTGACACTATATTCATTCTTAATACACTGCAGACTTAGGAATGTTGACGATGCTTGCTGAAATGACAGATACAGAAGTGACTCAAACGGATATAACTGAAAAGGTGTATGCAAATTGCATAATTGTCCCAAATAAAGCAGATGTTAAGACCTCATTTCTTACTGTCTGTATACTCACAGCCAGTGATTAGCTGTCACTGCCAAGAGGGCCCGCAGGATAACATATTCCGAAAGTACAGTCATTATCTCTAAGAGTCCTCCTGGGCACAGACAGATTTATGGGCCTGAAATTTTGGAATTTTCTATTAAAATTCATATTTCCAAAATCTCTTTAAAATTTCTGAATACCTGGGATACAGGTCCTACATTCCAACCACAGTTTCTCTGATGGACTCCAAGGCCCTCTCATCTCTAAACTGATGCTCACTGGGTGTCTAAACATTCCTTACTCATCCATTTGCCTCTGTGATGAACATCACAGGAAGAAGCCAGCAAGCTGAAGGATTAGGTCATTGCATTTGCAGACTTGAAGGCTACAGACACTGCAGAGCAATCTGGGAATGCATTAGCTTTTAGCAGGCCAGTCACACTGCCCTGGACTGAGTTTGAAGTTCAACAACGATGTGCCCTTTCTGGAGGAAGCTTCATTTAAACAGATGCTGTCCAGCTCTGTCGCAGCTGGCTTGCTGAGTCTCGAAGCTGAAGCTCCTGGCTGCCCTAGCAGATCCCATCATTTGCGTCTCACACTACCATCACCTATCACAGGCGGGCTGTCTCGGCTTCCAGATCTGGTCACTCCTAGAGTAAGGACTTGATTCCTTCCCATTGAGAAGTCTGACGTGATGTCTGCTGGGTCTTGGAATTTGAACAGAACCAGTTTGGGTGTTGCAGAATAACTCGGTCTAGGAACAAGTCCTCTCTGATGACCTTCCACCCTCGCCTCAAGCCAAGCACAAGAGAGGACATGCTCTAGTGATGGATCTGTGAGACCATGCTTTCTTGCTGACCCTTCTAGTTGTGTGCTTTGGCAAATCTTCCACTGTTGGCAGCATCAGAAAAAGAATGTGATTCGGTGGTGTCAGGAAGGGACAATAGGTAGAGCATGCAATTGCAAGTGTGGACTGAGTTTCAGGTTTTTCTCAGGACTTGGCTGTGTTATGGGTCTGTCTGGTCTGAAGCTTCATGGAGTCTTGCTCCTGGGAATGTGGAAACCTGGGGACAGTTGCTGGGTACCACTCCCATCTTCATCACAAAGAGTGCTATTCATCCAGTCCCCCTTCTTTCTTTCTCTCTTTGGTACTGGCACCCTTTAAAAGGAAATGCAGGAATGATTATGCTTTGGGGGAACAAATGTTGCGACATACACATTCGAATTGTTAAACTAGGCTCAAGAGTGAGCATCCTTGGCATGCGTGTGTCGAAGTCTTGGCTCTAAGCCCTTTGATGATGAGCAGCAACCTGTCTCTTGCACACGTCTCAGGTCTGGAATGAGGAAGAAAGTCTTCATAATTTAGGAAAAGCCAAGAGCAGTTAAAACTTGGTGCTGAGCACTGGAGCCAAGGACAACCTTCAGGGAATGAGGAGCCAACTCTCTTAACTTTCTAGTTCCAGAAAGTTCCAAGAATGAAGGAACAGCATTCTGAAATAAAGGATGGTATCTATGGCATATTCACAAGGTAACGTGTGGCTATGGCTCCTTTTGCCTCTGCTTCCCGAAACCCTGACTGTCCACACTAACATGATGCAAGAGGAATCAAAAGAAACTGGTTTAGAGGTTTTAGACACCATGACTTTGATGTCTAAGAAAAGCATCCCAAACTAGTTAAGGCATTACATTGTGTTTTTTATTGAAATATAAAATCTACCTCAGAAATCAGCCACTAAACACAAAAGGAGCCTCAACCCCTGTAGGGATCGTTTAGTAAGAATACAATCATGCTCAAGACCTCACCATAAAACAGCTTGTGAGCCACAC
Source organism: Bramus lutescens (assembly GCA_001685075.1). Lineage (NCBI taxonomy): Eukaryota > Metazoa > Chordata > Mammalia > Rodentia > Cricetidae > Bramus > Bramus lutescens. The sequence continues at coordinate 243,346 of LOEQ01002242.1, read as the reverse complement.
TTACTTTCAAAGCCTTTACAAGCTGCGTCCAGATCATGTGCCTCCATGCTCCTGCCTGGATGGCAGGTGAGGGCATTCGGCCCAATGCCCAAGAAAGGCAGCTGGACCACGGGAGACAGTGTTGAGTGACACTTCTGATCCAGTGAAAAACTGATGCCCTCTCTGGGATAGCAAGAGAGAGATTGCCCTACTTCATGAGAACAGCCAGGGCCCCAGATTCCCCTCAGCATCCTTCCTTTCTGTTCTATCACCTTGAACTCAGAATTCTCTGATTCCGGGAGCCTGACTGTTCTTCATGCCACAGTGCCTCTGACACCATGTGTCCTAGGATTCAAGGGTAGGTCTGCATTTCCACTTGCTGACTGGGACATTTCTTCCCTTCTGCCAGACTTGCCCCAAATCTGCCCAGGATCCTGAGCTATTCACTGCTGCTAAACATAACAATGTATTGCTTGATTCACCCCATTTCCCTCAAGTGGATCTTTTCGATCAGAAGCAGGAGTGGGATTGCTTCCCTAGGCTGAGCGTCTTCACCTCTCTGAGCTTCTGTCTAGTCTTCTGTTAAACAGCCACTGTAACCATATCAGTGAAGCTCAGCAGAGTGCTTGACGCTCAGTAGGTGCTAATTACCACCCAAACGTCCTACCCAACCAAAGCCCTAATTCCGATCCCTTTCCCTCTTCAACAGACAGCTTTATCACTTGGCTATCCTCAAATGTATGCTCATAGTTTTGTAAAATTCCAACACCGACTCTCTGAACGCCAAGTGGCTATTTGGAGACAGAGCCCTTAAGGAAGTAATTAAGGATACTGATAAGGGTGGGGCCCCAAACCACTATAATCAGTGACCTCAGATGGCAAGAGAGAGCAGGCTGTTCTCCCCTGTGTGTATGTGCTGAGAATAGATGCACAGGGATGCTTGGCCATCGACAAGCCAGTGTGGGGCTCCTCTCTAGAATCCAGCCACATAGGAAGTGCATCATGAAGGCCAAATGAGACCTGTTACGTAATGTATACTACATCGCATCGTGGGTACTTGGTAAACATAATGCTCCCTCTTCAAAACATTCATAATTAGTAGGTGACCTTCCAAGACATCTATGGGTTAATGTAGATTCTTCACAAAGCCAAGGCAGCTTTGAAGGATGTTAGAAATGGAGCTACTGAAATACCCAGGAATCTCCATGGGTACAGAGTCAGTAGGATGTGTATGTGTGTGTACGTGCATGTGATTTATGGCAGCAAATTGGGCTCGCATGGTTATTAGAGTGATTATCCAGCATTGACATGTGGTTACCAGGCTGAGGTGTCTGAAATGTGCAGTCCAGGTCTGCAGGTGGAGACCTGGGGGAGGGGGTGCTGCAGGTCTGTCCAGCAGGTTCAGCAGGTTAGAGCCAGGCCAGTAGTGCGCTGGAGTTTTCCGCTCTCTTGGTGTGAACTGGCTTCCTGTCAGTTTATGCCTTCTGCTGATTGAATGAGGACTACTCACCTTAGAGATGGGTGCTTTCTCACTTAACTTCACCCCAAATATCCTCCAAGTTCACATATAATCACCACACACCCCATTACAGAAACAACTGGGGGCAGGATGTCCAGGTGCCTTAGAGGGTAAAGTACCGGCCATACAACCCTGATGGCCTGAGTCTGACCCTCTGGTGCCCACAATGGAAGCAGAAAACCAACTCCTAAAAGTGTCCTCTTCCTTTTGTATGTGCAGCGGTACATGTATGCAAACATTCACACTTGCAGTGATGCATACATAAACGCACACACACACATGCACATACATACATATGTACACACATACGTACATATGTACATTCATGACGTACATGCATACACACAATAACCATCTACAGAGTAGACCGGGTCTCCTCTTTACCCAAGATGAACGTCTGTGGTCTTTATCGGTGTTGTCTGGACTGATCCCCATTTTTCCCTTGAGCAAACTGTAGCTTCCTCAACCAAAACACCAGAATAATACATTAGTCCTTGGGTCCAAAGAAAATTCCTTACATTTAATTTAAACTTAATTTGCTTTTTTTTTATTCTGTTAGCAATGCTAGAACACAAAATGGGTTTTGTTCGAATTATGACTATGCTGCGATCCTTTAAAAAAATGAAGGCTAACAGGAACTGCCAGCTCTCCCAGAGGGCGTCTCTGATTTATACCACTGGGCATCCCTCAGTCTGAACTTTCAAAGGAACTATCAGAGGACACACCTGCCCACACTTTTAAACCACTGCCAGGGTGTGGGTATGAGGAAAGGGGAGGGTTCCCGCAGCGCGTGCCAAACCAGTCCTGGGATCCCACGGTCAGCCCGCACCAGGACCCACCAAAACCACCAATAAACATAATGGCAATCATGCCTCCCTCAAGAAGAGAGAGCTTTGATTTTCAGTCGGGTTAACTCCGAGCTCTCCGACACTTATATACCAATAAAATAAAGCAAAGTGACACACTCACACAACCACAAGGCAGTCCATTCCCGTCTCAGTCGTCAGGGCCCTCCCCCTTCTGCCCCCCCCGTGTCTCTCCTTTCCTNCAGGGCCCTCCCCCTTCTGCCCCCCCCCGTGTCTCTCCTTTCCTCCCTCCCTCTTTCCCTTCCTGCTGCCACCCTCCTCATCTCTTGTCTTCCCTCCTCTCTCCCATCCTTCTTTCCCTTTCCTTCCTCCCCATTCCCTTCGTTTCTTTTTCAGTTCCTCTGAGCTTTTCCTATAAGATTATTTCCAGATAAACATTGCAGACTTCATACTTCGATCTAATCGGAACTATGAATGCTAGCCTCTGCAGAACTCCCACCGTGCTCCTCTTGCCTTTGTTTCGTGTTCCCGGACCCTCTTTGGATGCTTGGACATCAGTGAGCAGTCATGTTCCAGGTGTGCTAGCAACAGTAACTGTGGGAAGCATTGAATCAGAGTCCCCTGCACCCTACACCTACTCTGTATTCCGCTGACTTTCACCATCGTTGCCTCTGAGCATCTATAAACTGAAGATGATCCAGTTCCAGCCCTGTCACTCACATGGGTGATCTTCCCACTAAAGTAGCAGAAGCCTTAGCACATGGACGCACTCACACACCTCAGAGCGTCTGTATTTCCTCTCTGTCTCTCAGTCATGTTGGTGCATTGGTGGGTTGATAAGGGACACACCCATCACAATAATGTATTGGTGCATTGGTTGGTTGGTAAGGAACACGCCCATCACACTGATGTGTGGGTGCATTGGTGGGTTGGTAAGGAACACGCCCATCACACTGATGTGTTGGTGCATTGGTGGGTTGGCAGATGAACACGCCCGTCACACTGATGTGTTGGTGCATTGATGGATTGGTAATGAACACACCCATCACACTGATGTGTTGGTGCATTGGTGGGTTGGTGAAGAACATGCCCATCACACTGATGTATTGGTGCATTGGTGGGTTGACAGATGAACACACCCATCACATCACCACAAAGGACGGAGAGTTTACTGAGGCTGGTACATCTNAAAAAAAAAAAAGATAGCTGGTCCAAGAGAACCTTCAGTAGAGATGTCCTATCTCAGCCTGAAAGTCCCCACCATGCAATACCCAATTCTGTACTTCACACTTGCAAATGAAGGCCATTGAGATTGAATGCTGGTAGGTCCTGGGTGGAGGCTGGGTTTATAGGGAACAGCTTTGCTGTGTCAGGTTATAGTCAATTCCTGTTAATCACCCACAGTTCCCTGTCTGGGGTCACTATGTGGGCCAGCATTACATAGGGAGACTGTTTCTTTCTGGATTTTGCTCCCATTCAGTGTGGCCACAACCTCCTTAGAGAGATCACAGTTGTATTTGAGAACTTATTTTCTGGTTGAAGAGACATGCATGCATATGCAAATGCATGTGCACATGTGTGTGCGTGCACGTGGGTGCACACACACAGGGAGGGAGAGGTGGGGGACATCTAGGTTATATTTGTCTCATTCCTTTTCACGGTACCCCACCTAGTGTGATGAGGGATGTAGGCCTGACTGAAAACCCCGATTTAGGCATGCACACCCTTTAAACTCCCTGAACCAGTTGGGCATTATTGAGAGTTTGGCGTTCAAATACTTTCCGAGTTGTTTCTGTCTAAGCCACACCCACAAAACAAATGCAAGAGTGCACTCTACCCTGGTGGGCAAACAGCTCTTCCCAAGCCATTCCTAGGCAGGGCACACATTTGGCCCCAAGCTGTTTTGTTGCTTTGTACAAATGGAAGCCACTCAGCTGCTTTTACACCTTATTTTAATGCCTTATTATTTCAAAGCGATCTCTGCTCTTATTGACAATAATTACTGTTAACTCCCCCATAGAGTTCAAAGGCTCTGTGATTATGAAAGCCCTTCTAAAGACGAGCCGATTAATCCAGCTTGTTATTAAATTAGAACTGTATTCTTGACCTGTTTTTCATGAAGGTTTTATTATTGCTTTCCTAATAAGCTTAACTATCACCTTGAAATCATGTTACTATCTCTCTAATCTCCATTATCTGTGCTAGAAGGCTATAGGGTCGCTAACCATCACATGGGTGTTTAATGTCTCTGATGATACTGCTGTAAATTGTCAAATTCATGTTCAACTCTTCGATTCCCTCAAATCCACCCTCCAAGCATCCACCCCCAACTAACACACCCAAACTCGTTGGTTCACCAAATGACTTTCTACTTTGATGTTGGAATGTATGCTCATTAGACTCCTTGTCTTCACAGAGTGAGCCGAGGCTGCCCCACAGCCTGCTCTCTAGTTCCCTGGGACCCCATGTTCACTCTGTGGCAAGGCTGGTCTCATTCACACTCATGGCCTCTTTCACTTTTTTTTTAGCAATGAGTATGTGCTACACAGTGAAGTTGACGTCTACTGCTGACCTCCGGAGCCTGACTCCACGGCTGGGCTGTAAACCTCCAGATTGTGGGGCTGGCTCTTGCCCGTTGTCTTGGCTTTATGGAGGGCTCCCTGAGCCTGGACTCTAAAGAGCTGGGGGACGCTGCATAGTTCCAGACATTATTTACCTGTCATTCCTCACTCAGTCCCTTGGCCTCAGTTTCAGAACCAGAGCCCACGCCTTTCTCCACTTTGTTACTGATTTGTGTAGGAGAAGAGATGGTACCCCAGCACAGAGCCACAGAGCCACCCAGACCTGTGCTAGCTTTCGTCCTCAGATCCAGCAATGATTAACTCCAGCTCACCCTACTTGCTTTTAGTACCATGACCCTCTTGCCTGCTTTTCAGTGTGGTAGCGGCCCTCTAATTCTTCTGTGTGACCCTATCCTTGACTGGGGGCCCTGTTGTCTTTTCCTGGGTGACCTTTTAAAGGCAGCATCAGAGAAGAACATAACTAAAGGCACAACCCCTAACTCTCTTGCTGGGAATGAAAGGCAGAGATCTTCCCCAATGCCATATGTGTCTCCTNCTCTCTCCCTCCCTCCCTCTCTCCCTCTCTCTTTTTCTCTCTCTGTCTCTGCCCTCTCTTCCCCAGCTAATGGTCTCTTCTTTCAGAGATACCTAGCGTTTGTTGGCCCCCACATACTCAGGGCTCCCTGTCCTTGCCTTAGCAGTCTCAGGTAGCTGCCTGGACCCTTCTCTCACGGTTGTCAGTTTCCTCTTTGGTCAGAGGGGACTCCAGGATGGCCCTATCTCAGCACAGGCAGCCTCTGTGTTCCTTCCCCACAATGGGTTCCTCTTAAGGGTGCTAGCTAACTTGGAATCACCCGACACAGGCGTCTATGAGCTTAGGCCATTTCTCTTCAGCTCCAACAGCCTCACAAGAGCCGAGCCCTTGTCTCTGCTGTGCTCTCTGAACCTTGGGAAGCATGCAGCAGAGTAGTAACATAAATATATTGTAACCTATAGAGCAAGCGCATGAATGAATGGACGATTGAACGCAGGCACAGACACAGAGGATTTTGTCTGAAACCCTAAAAGTTTAACCAGTGGCTCGCTCTCTCGGTTACTGGTTGAAACCTACAGGGAGTTTTAGAGCACCAATGTCCAGTTCACTCCCTACGATATTTAAATCGGAATCTCTTGGAGTGAAGCCCATATACCGGTACTTTTTAAAAGCATCTTAGATGCTTCCAGTGAATAACCAAGGTCGGAAAAGCATTGGTCTCCAGCGGATAAGACAGCATTTTGTTTTTCCAGCTAACACCTCGCTAGCTAAGTGCCTCAGACCTTGTGGCTGTCTTGAACAGTTGATTTTGGAAATGGCTACTTTGAAAGCATGATGGAGTGTTAATGCTTGCGGGAGACCTCCAGGCCCTCATACTTGGCTGCACACGGATTTCTACCATGCAGGAATGGAAGTCCAAACACCTAAGTATCTACTCTCCACAGGCACTGGTGGTCCCCGGAGACACTGCCCCATCTCATGCCTGTGTCATTGTGGTAATATAGTAACCCTTTTTTTTTTAATTTCTTACAAGTTTTATTGTTCCACAGCCTGGATGAGAAGCATTTATTGCTTCAGGAAAAAGTCCAACAGTGCCCAAAACAAAAGTGGCTTTGTTAACTATGAGAGGCAGACAAGATCTGAGGGTTAAGTTTGCAAGGAGAGAAAAGAATTTACTAGATCTCAAAGCTTACCTTCAAATGAAATTATGAAAATTTATAGACATTACTAACATGATTTTGTCTTTTTTAATCTCAGCAGACCTTTGCCCAGCTAAGAATAACTGGGATCTCAAATAGCTTTTTTTTGCTCACATGTGACACTGCTATCAATAATCACCATATTTATAAACTAAAATTGAGATTTAAAAACACTCACTAATTTATTTTATAACAACATTAAATCCAATACATGCATATTCATATAAATAACGTGAATTCAGAGATGATGTGCTCTTCTTAAGGAAACAATGATATTATTGCTCAAAGGCATCTATGAGGAGTTACTGGTTTTTTTTCCATGTTTCATAAACCTCTTTGATGTTTGTGTTGTAGAAGACATTTTCACTCCTGCTTTGGTTTTCAATATGTTTTTGCTGCTTCTCCTCCTTCTCCTCCTCCTCTTCTCTTTTGATTGAAACAGAACGAAGAGAATTCAGCTTGGCCAAGCAGGCACGGTCACCTTCCAGTCACCATCACACATGCCCAGGAAAATCAGCTCACCGGGGGAAGAGGTTCCCCTTTGCTCATGGTTGTGGAACTTTTGGTCCACGTGATTGTTTGGATCCTTGTCTTTGGGCCTGTTGGGAATACAAAATGGTGGAAGCATGGTGGGGAGACGCCTGCTCAACTCATGGTTGGAGCAAATCGACTCCACAGGCCATCGCAAAGGTGAGTTTGCAGTCTTCAGAGCCTTCCACGAGGCCTGGCCATCCAAAGCCGTCTGCATTATCTTCCCAAAGCACCAAGCTGAGGACTCAGACTGTACCACAGGGACTTGGGGAGACATTTCAGAGCAAAACATCCGCACACGCATACAGCTCAATGGGTGAAATGTCCCAGCGTCCCCTGGAGATGACTGTTGAATTCTTTGATACTGCATGACACCATAAAGTTGTTTTCTTAAAGTTCAGTTGTAGTCTGGAGTCTGAATATAGAAGAGAATTTTACGCTGTCATGCAAAACTGAGTTAATCCAATTGTGCTTCAAATGTACCTTTCACTCCTGCATGCTTTGTAACTAAAGTACAGATCACTTAGGAAACAGCATCTACAGTGTTACCCAGATCTGCCAAACGCTGGCAAGTCTCATTAGTCAATAGGGAGGGATGGCATCTATTAAAGAAACCATCCTTCTCAACAGAGACACCTTTATGTCTGTGGAGAGCAGTTCATGGTGGTAGAAAAAAAACACACAAAGATTCAAACTTTCACGTGTAAACTCAAGTTTTATCATTGTCAAGCAAATGAAAGTCTCCGTGGTTCTTTGTGAAGTTATAGTTTGCCTTAGTGTTTTAAAAACGCATTATTTATTTATGTTTTATGCACTGGGTATTGAATATAAGACTTCATGTGTACTAGGCAGTTGTTCGTCCACTAACTGACATCCCTGGCCACCATTTCACCTTTGTTGTTGAGACAGAGCCTGAGTAACATGGTTGGGCTGTCCTTGAACTCACTTTGAAGTCAATCCAGACCCTTGAGTTTGTGGGCCTACTGTCTCAGTCTCCCAAGTAGCTGGGATTACAAGCCTGTGACCCAGGTCTGGCTACATGTTTTTCTGTTTTGTTTTGGTTTTAAACATAAAATCATACAAAAGCACAGATCTGACTAACTGTAGTTTAGTAGTTATTCTTTAGTAGAAGACAGAGTTGGGGACTGGGGCAATGACTCAGCAGTTAGGAGCAATAGCCTCACAACCCTAAAATGTAGATTCAGACCCCAGCACTCATGGAAGAAGCCGGGTGATCCGCCAATGCCTGCATCTCCAGCTCCAAGGGATCCAACACCCTCTTCGGGCCTCTGTGTACTCACAGGCACGTGTACCTGTATACATGTGTATCCATTTACTCATGTAGACATGTGCACACAAATAAGTAAAATAAATAAGATAAATCTTAACAAAATAAAGTGAGGAGGTTGTTAAAGGAGAGATAGTTCAGAATGCTCAGGACTTGCTTCCACACCTTGAGACAGCCATTGTTGCGCAGTGTGTGGCATGGGTGTATCATGCCTACTTCTTGCATTGGTACATAAAATACAGAAAAGACGTATCCTCAAGGTTCAGATTTCATGGCATTAATAATCTTTATTGCTTCATCAATGGCATTATTTAAAAAGCTGACTTGTTTCTTGACCACGTTGGCCATTCTTCAAAACAAATTAATACTGGCAGCAGTGGCTTGATTGCTAGAGCTGCCAATGTTTTACCACCACTATTTCTGAAACATGAGCCTAAATATATTTTTCCTAAGGGAAGGTAACATACCAATATTTCTTCAAATAGTTTTAATCCTTGTGGACCCTTTGCAAGTGTCCCAGAGATCCCCAGAGATCTGAATACCATGGAGAAGAGATCACAAAGGGAACCTTATTCTCTGCAGACCTCAGGAAGGAGAGAAGCACTCTGTTCTCTTCTGTGTAGAACAAAGAAGAGAGAAAAAAAAGAACTCATGCAGTGGAGACATAGGCAGGGGCCTGATGCCGGAAACTACCAGAGACCTGAAGGAAGACACTCAAGACAGAAGCCTTCTTTCTTACTTCCCAGAACCCAATCTAGGAAAAGCCACCAGGCTCCTCTGGAAAGAGCTCATATGTATCACAGATTAGTCCATCACGGTGCTGCTTAACACAAACGGGCTAAAAGTGACTCAGGGTATCATACTCTACAGCGGGTGACTGAATGCTTGTGCTCCAAGGTTGGGAACAAAGCAAGAACGACTGTTTTCTATACCATTTTTCTTCAAAATAGAACAAGAACTTCTAGACATTGCAGTAAGGCAAGAAAACTCAATGGAAAACATACACATTGGAAAGGAAGAAATAAAGCTACCCTTATTTGCAAATTAATGTTTACATACAAGATCCAGGGAATTAGGGTGGAGATGGCTTAGCCAGTAAAGGTGCTTACTGCCAATCCTGATGACCTGAGTTTAAATCCCAGGACCCAAGGGGAAGAAGGAGAGAACTGACTTCTTTGATGTCTACATACATGTCATAGCTTGTATCCCCTTCTCCCACTGTTAAATATATAAATGCAATAAAAGACTAAATAAACTAAAATAAAACCTCATGGAATTAGAAACCACAATAAGTGTAGTTCCTAGAACTGAGTAAAGTCAGCAAGAAGAGTAGCTGTCTGCATGACTGACATACGATGCACTGTGTTTGCAAAGAGTGGGCAGCTGGAGACTACAATTAAAACACAAGCCTGATGACCTGAGTTCAATCCTTGGGAGAGAACAGACTCTCAAAAACTGTCCTACAGGAATGCCGTGACGTGTTTGAGCCCTGGGACGCATGCACCCATGCTCAGCTATGGGTCTCTCTCCTGCCCACTTTTCTTTCTCTTTCACACACATACAATAATAATAATAGTAATGATAATATAAAATATTTATATTTTCTTTAAACAAAAGAACATGTAGAATCTGTATACCAAAATTATGAAATGTAAATGAAAGCACAAAATTCTGCTAAAAACAGTCAACAGCTATATTGGGCAATAGACATCCTCAGGTACTGGAAGACTAACTAAATTCTAGTAGTTTGAATGTAATTGGCCCCCCAAACTCACAGGAAGTGAAAATATTGGGGGGTATAACTTTGTTGGAGTAGCTATGGCCATGTTGAAGTAAGTGTGTCATTGTGGAGGTGGGCTTTGAGGTCTCATATATGCTCAAGCCACTCCCAGCATTGCAGACCATTTCCTGTTGCCTGCACAAGATGTAGAACTCTTAGCTACCTCTCCAGCACCATGTCTGCCTGAATACCACCATGATGATAATGGACTGAACCTCTGAACTGTAAGTCACCCAATTAAACATTTTACTTTATTAGAGTTGCTGTGGTCATGGTGTATCTTCACAGCAATAGACCCCTAACTAAGACATGTGTTAACTATCCTGACTAGTTTCTTGTCTACTTGATGCAAGTCAGAGTCATTTGGGAAGAGGCATTCTTGGTTTAGAACATGCCTCCATAAGACTGGACTGAGGGCAAGACTGTAGTACTCTCTAAATTAGTGACTAATGGGGACAGGCCTGGCTCACATTGGGCAGTGTCTGCCCTGGGATGGTGGTCTTGTGGTGTATGAGACAGAAGTCCAAGGAAGCCATGTGGAACAAGTCAGTAATATGCACTCCTCCATGACCTCTGCATCAGTTTCTGCCTCCAGGTTCCTGCCTTGGCTTCTTACCCTAGCTTCCCTGGATGATGGACTACAAGCTATAAGATGACATAAACCCTGTCCTCTCCAAGCTGCTCTTGCTCCTGGTGTTTCATCTCCGCCATAGAAACTCTAAGTTCTCCCGAGATGAACTCATAGAGAAGATGAAATTCCTCCAAAGTCTCAACCCAGCTTTATAACACAAGAGTGCACTCCCTAGACTAGCTCAAATCTTCACTGAGAAGACAAAAGGTTTATTGAGGTTTATTAATAATTGAAGTATTGATACATCAATAGCAAGCATATAGATCAGGGCAACAAAATAGCTGAGAAGCAGACTCACACACAGCCGGTCATTTCCCACAGGACCAGCGACTCCAGCTGTAATTGCATGTGCACAAAATAAAGCATGGAGAAAGGTTTAAATTCTGATGACTGATTTTTAAAATCTGAGGTCAATTTCCACTCTGAAAGAATTCGTCCTTTTCTAATGCAAAGTTGAACAACTGCAATGTTCTTAATGTACAACTATCAAGTTACCTACTTCTAGAAAACTCCATCAGCCAAAGAGAACTCCATCAGTAGTCCCTTTCCATTCACCCTCACACAACCCTTGGTAACTCTGAATCTACCCTCACCTCCTTCTGCCATTTTGTTTGCCTTATGCGAACACATGTGTGCTTGGGTGTACACGTGCACTATTTCTCTACAGTGCCCAAGGAGGACAGGAGAGGCATCATATACTCTGGAACTGCAGTTGCGCCTGGTTGTGATCTGTGAGTGCCAGCTACTCACCCCAGTCCTCTGCGAGAGTACCGAATGCTCTCAACTCAACAGCCCCTCTATCCTTTGTTAATTGGTTCATCTGTTGTAGCCGGTTCACAGCAAGGGAACCATGTGCCATGATTATTCTATCTTATTCTATTCTATGTCTGGCTGCTGGGCAGACTGTAAATGACTCAGAAGGCAGCCCCAGGACCCAGAATGGTTCTAGCCCCTGCCAATTCCACCTTGATTTTAGGACAGAATACTTGTATGTAAGGATTTCGATGATCCTTGGGCGAGAATCCCTAACTGACTGAACACAGATCCTCAAAGACTGACTGTTTTCAAAAATCAACTGATAATGGAGTTAATTGGAAGGTTTCAAGCCAGGACTGAGCAGCTCACACAGGCCCCTGCACACACACGCTCCCCTTCCAACCCCCCCACCGCTCACACAGGCCCCTGCACACAC
>LOEQ01002242.1:136450-178915 GCA_001685075.1 Bramus lutescens | reverse complement strand
TCATGAGAGTGTTGGCAGTGTCTGCTGAGCTCTTTGTTGTCACAAATGAAGAAAAGAGGATGCTCTTGGTTCCTTGTGCACAGAGAGTAGAATGCAACAAAATACTGTAAATGTGCAGTGTGAGGAATTCCCCAGGGAGGAGCGGCAGTATTGAGGTGAGAAACCCTACACTGGATGCTTCCTCCAAGGCTGGGAAGGTTCTGGGAACAGCCAGAAGCAAGTATGAAGAGTCAGGCATCTCTTTGACAGGAAACACACCCATCTTATCACTTTGATTGTATATGATTTATAGAGAGCAATTTCCAAATAAACAACCTGGGACTATTTCAAAGTTCTGATCTAAGTAGGTGTGGCAGGGTCCTTTTGTGTATGTGTGGGCATCTTGTCCGTAATTGTCTTTAACTCCTTCAAAAGGGACTTCAGGATGAGTCTCCCTTTCCTCCCACAGACTTGACAATAGATATCTTCTTTCTCGACTACCAAAATCCAGACCACAAATCAGTCGTCAGAGTCATCGCCTTGACCTGGAGGAGCACTCTACAGACCCTGGGAAAGAGTACATGGAGGGAATTCATAGCTGTTAACGTCCTGGGCCTCACCAACCACGGTCGCAAAACATCACAAGAACCTGAATAAAGACCTCAGCATTGATTTCTCTCACTCCTGGCAAACAGAGACGCTTCTAAGGGAGAAGTCTCCAACCCAGTGCTCAACATGCACTTGGGCAGCAGCCCGGGATGTCTCTCAAAAGACCTTAAGCATTTAATACTGTCTCCATGAAGCCCTAACCAGGAGTCTCAGTTCCAAAGAAGGGCGCTGTGCCCTTCAGGGGTAGACTTAGTGATCACCATGAGATTTTATAAAGTTTTCATTTTCTCTTTTTTAAAATGTGCACGTGCCCCCCACACCCATGTATACATGTATGCTCGTGTGTGTAGGTGGCTGCAGAAGCCAAAAGAGGGCATTGGACCCCTGAAATTGAATTTACAGAGATGGTGGGGCTTTGAGCCACCCAAAGTGGTGATGGGAAGCAAACTTGGGCCTCTTTAAAGAGTAGCAAGTGATCATAACTGTCGAGCTATCTCTCCAGCCCCCCCATCTGCTACACCTTTTAAGGCCCAGGGCTAGTAGATAAATTACCAAGTTAAAAAACAAAAGGATCTAGGTACAGTATGAGTGGCAGTAATTTAAGCCGTTCATAAAATAAGGTGTGCAATGTGTGTGGAAAAGAGGTGTAAGCTTGGGGGAAATGTAAACCAGTGTTTTATTAATTTGGAATTTCTCCACCTGGTTTCTGGTGGGGGTAGGATATCAGTCTCACCAAGCTGAGCAGAAAAGGGTGAGGGCTTCTTTTTATAGAGGATGAAGTTCATAAGGAAACGATGTGGCCATTCTCTGGAGATGCTACAGAGAGAAGCTGAACAACAGAGGGCAGCTTGGAGACTCATTAACGTGACCGCGGGAGGTCGGGAAGGTGAGGCCACAGCCTCACCCCATCACTGCCCTGAAGCAGTGTAGTAGACTTCTCATTGTGTTGCCAGTGAGGAGGAAGGGTGGCCACTTTGTTCTGATGGCTCCAGAGCTGCCAGAGAGGAGCTAAATAAGTGACGATTTCAGCGAATTATTTTTATCTCCTCCTAATACAGCCAAGTGATGGGTCGATTCTCTTCAATAGATTTGAGTTCTAAAAGCTGTGTGAGAAAGGATGACCAGAAGATGAGACGGATCCAGTGTTCGGCCTAGAGGGTCAGGATGACAGTGGCACTGAAGTTCAGATGACAGAGTCACGGTGGTTCACAGAGACTGAACAGAATGCTCTGAGCTCTTAATTTTGAGTCATGCTTACAGGGCAGTGCCCATGGAAAAGGGAGTGGTCTCATCCTCATCCCCAGAATAGCTAAGTATGTCCTAATGCTGTAAAAACTCTGTGTCCCAAGCCTACTAATTCTGGTCATTGTAGATGTAACTTAGCATGAGGAGATGGGCTGGGAGTGAAGGAACACTAGAGTGTGCTCTGGATTACCCCTGGGCTGGTCTGGGGTTTGGAAACAGAAGAGCATGCCCATGGAGTAGTGGCAAAGGGTATCTTAGCAGTTAGACACCTGTGGGGGAGACTAGGTCACGGCTTGGGGTTGCAGCTGCCTCGGCTAACGGGTGGGCCATGATGTGAGTGACGTGGTTGGCTTCGGCAAATAAGTGTTCCAACTCACAAGCTTCTACGGTGAATCTAATGGCACTTTCTTGTGGGTAATGGATACAGCTTGTCCTGCTTTTAATGCAGCACCATGCTAGTTAAGACCAAGTGAAATCCTTTGTTTGAAACAACCTTGAAGGACTATTCCCATGGCAGTCATGATGATTGTCCCACAAGGACCAACACCTGCAAGATGGCCTACTTGACACAAGAACCTCTCAGGGCTCCAGACACCTTACCTTCAGATGGACATTGCACCCTCTGATCAATATCTTAGTTTCTTTTAAGTCTGTTCATACAGTTATCTTACTTGGGGTCCTATAAACTCAAGGCAGAAACCTGAAGGCAGGAACTCCTGCAGAGGTCACAGAGGGATGGGACAATCCTTACTAGTTTGCTTTGTCATCCAAGGCCACCTGCCTAGGAGTGGCACTACCCACAATCAGCTAGACCCTTCCACACCAATCATCAATCAAGAGAACGTACCATAGTCTTGTCCACTGGCAATCCGGTTGTGGGTGTTTCCTCTGTTGAGGTTTCTCCTTTCCAAATGACTCTACCTTAGGTCAAGTTTATGTAAAACTAGCCATCACATCAAACAACTTAATGTTATAGCCAACACTTGACTTTGACTACAGAGAAGACAGATCTTAGTTCGAATCCTGCCTGGTCCAACTGCCAAGAGTATGTTCTTGCTCAAGATACTTAGGTGCCAGCATCCTCATCAGTAAAGAAGTCCCAATGGCAGCAGATATTTATTGAGAGCTTAGAATTGCCAAATTGATACCTAATAAGTGAACAAATCCCCATTGTTCCCCACGTTAGTAATTCTGAAGGACAGGGATTACTGCTGAAGCATTTTGTAGACATGGAAACAAAGTCTCTCAGCCATCTCTAAACTGACCACACCCTCCACTCTTCACTGGGAAGTCATTGGGACTCATCTGGTGTGGCGTGTCCTTTTGTCTATGTGTTGTTTTTATTGGTTAACGAAAAAAGAAACTGTTTTGGACCTATAGCAAGGTAGAATAGAGCTAGGCAGGGAAAACTAAACTGAATGCTGGAAGAAAGAAGGCAGAGTGAGGAGAAGCCATGTAGCTCTGGCAGAAACAGATGCCAGAACTTTACCCAGTAAGTCACAGCCTTGTGGTAATACACAAATTAATGGAGATGGGTTAATTTAAAATGTGAATTAGCCAAAAATATGCTTAAGCTATTGGCCAAACTGTATTACAAACAATATGGTTTCTGTGTAATTATTTCGGGGCTGAGCAGCTGGAAACAAACAAGCAGCTTCATACAACACTCATCTCTGCACCCGCTCCTCAGAATTGCTCCGAGGAGGTCACCAGTGTGTGCCCACAGCATGCAGCATGTGCATCCACACAAGACCTTGTTTATTCAGCATCTATGGATTGAAAGCCTCATGAGAGTGGGCACTGTCCTAGGTCCTGGGTATGCAAGGCCTTCCTGGAGCCTGTTTTCTAAGAAAGCAGATTGCCAGTAAATCAGTATTTCTGAAATAAAAGATGTGAACTGCCATAAAGAAAAATCAGCCAGGAAGCAGAGAGTGCTGATGTGAACACACGAGGAGGGCATGCAGGATACATGAGGAACGGCTCCTGGTGAGGCTGTGACCTTTGAGCCAAACCCTGATGGACAGCCAAGAAAGCCATCTGAACACCTGGGGACATTATTACTGTTTTTATAATAGCTAATCACATGCTAATTTCTTAGCTAAGTCACAGAGCATTCCCATCACCAATGCCAACCAGAGCCATAAACCCTTGCCCTTTCTTATGACAAAGGAAGGAAACAGAAGGGTGAAGCCAGAAAGAGAAAACGGTGTCCAGTCACAGGGAGGGCATCCTAGTCACACACATGCAGAAGAGATCTACAGTGGAAGGAGACTGTTTCCATCTCCTGGGCTGTGAATCACGATAATTCACAAACTCGTGGCTGCAGCTTTGCTGCTGTGCTGCATTCTCTCTCCCAGACTCCTCCTGTGCATAAAAAGCACACAGCGGCAGCACAGGCTGCTTTTCTCCAGCCCATTACAGGGAACCTGGGACATGTCAAACACCGGCTTGGGGCTCTCACAGATGCTTTTCTGAAATGTTTGTCATCAAAGGAAGCTTAGCAGGGCCTCTTTCCTGTCCTAGGAGCACAGGCCATGAATCTGCTGAACCAGGTCACCAGGACTTACAGCAGGTGCAGCTTCCAAGAGACATAACCCTATCATCCCAAATAACAGCTGAATAGTATTCCCCCAGGTAATTTACACACAGAGTAAGTTAAGGCTCAGTATACAATCCCACTGACTGGGATAGGTGAGGAGTCCAGTAACAAACGCCTTTCTCATATGAGGGGAGACTGGAGCCACAGGGCCTCAGAGAGCAAAGATGCACAGAGTTCATCAGGGATGAATCACGTCAGTCTCAAGGGAAGTGCAGGATTGCACCAGAAACCAGGAGCTGTGAGAAGCTCATGGGGGTGGCTGGTCCTGGGATATTTGGAGGGAACCAGCTCGGCTAACACATTAGTTTCTGATCTTTAGCTTCAATATTGATGAGAGAAAGCTCTCTGTTGTTTGAAGAAAGCAGGTGGCGGGTATTTAGGTATAGTAACCACAAAAGCCAACATATTTGGTAATGAGTCTTCAACTTTGGAGAGAAGACTAGCTGTTCAGAGTCCTTTGGAGGTCAGTGAGGTGGCTCGGTGGGGAAAAGTGCTTGCCACACAAGACCTGGGTTCGATTCTTAGAACCCAGGGTGGAATGAGAGAACTAACTCTCAGAGTTGTCCCTGACCTCCACATATGCTTTATGGCACAATATGCACCCACACGCATGCAAACATGCAGGCTTGTACAACATGCATGCACACACACACGTGATACAATAATAATTCTAAAATGTTTTTTGAAAGCAAGATTCATTTGATTCCTCAGAATACTTGGGGATCAAGCCCAGTAGTTGAGTCAAGATGGCAGTTTCATATGGGGGAATAAAATGACGGATGGCTGCTTCTGTGTCCTGCTCTTCCAGGGATGAACCCTGGTCACAGTCACAAAAGCATGCTTACAGCTCAAACACAGCCAGTCAGAGAGCTGGCCTGTTCCTGCATCCACAGGGACTGGTGAAGATGAAGAGTGGACAGCCCCAACTGCTTCCACACAGGGTTCTGCTTTGGAATCTGTCAGTCAGGGATTGTTTAGCTGTTAGAGACATGTTACAGGCCATTGACTAGCACATTCCTAGTCTTCTTCGGTTGTTTTCTCAGCTAGGTCTCACTCTGGAGTCAAGGCTGGCCTTGAATTCATTGCCATCATTCTGTGCGTGTCTAGTGCCAGGGTCACAGCATAACCCTCTCCTTGCCAGCTTAATTAGTCTTGATGTTTGTGTCTCCCATCCTCTTGGGGAAGGAAAACCCAAATGGGAACCCAAGAGCAGAATCTAGACTCTTCTCATGGGAATAGTATAGGCATTTGGATGTGTGAAGCTTTACAGTGTGGCCATTAGTCCCACACCACAATATACCTAAGTATTTCCAAATGTCCCATGAGGGCTTTGATTTGACCCTAGTTGAGATGAACCTTATAGCTAACATCACTGGTCTAAAATGGTCTGATGGACTCACAATTGCATTAGAAGTTACCTTCTGGGGGTGGCCCCAGAATGCACGGGACTCCACCAGCTATGAGCCCTTTACCTCTGTAACCCTCGGTTTAATACCTTTGGAATTATAAGCGAGCATTTCCCTCCTGACTTACATGCTCTTCACAGCGTCCAGTTGTTTCAGAGACAAACTCCCCAAATGACCACCAGTGCATTGCATGAGAGTCAGTGTGAAGATCTGCATCCTAAACTTAGGACTCTAGTTTATAGCTTACTTCCCACAGGGTGATACATCTTCTAATTCCTGGAAGTTATCTAGGAACCGTGGGGTCCAATAGTACAGAAGGTAAGAGGTGAGGCAAACAGAGCCCAGAGTCAGATTCCAGACCACAGTGTGACCCACGCCACCGGGTGGTTCTTCCACGATCAGCCGGGCAGATTCGTGGCTCTGAGGAGCAGGAGAGGTAGCTGCAGAGACCTGTCTGTGAGTAAAATGGAGGTACAAAATTCCTTTGGGGAAGTGACAGAGGCATCGAAGAAGGGAGAAAGGACTTAAAAAAGAAGAAAAAGTTCATCCTGGGCAGGAAAGCCATTGGATGAAGAGACAAGAGGCAGAGTGCAGACAGGCTAGCCCATCAAATCAGATTTCCTAGATCATTTAAGTTTCTTTGTTATTGCAGGGTGGGGTGGGGTTTCCTTTAAACGTTTTAGGGGTGTCTGAGGAACATACTGATAAAAGAATATCCCAGATGTGGGTTAACAGTGGGGTTAAGCAATCCTGGAGAATCCGAAAGCTCTGACCCTCAGACTTAGGATACCAGGCAGGCAGGTGTCTTCTGGAAGCTCTTTGCTCCACCCTGCTGATTTGTCCCCTAGGAACATTTCCAACGAAAGGCATGAGAAAGTTTTAGGAGCTAGGAGGCTTCCTTGACTTTCATGCATTCTTGCATTTCCTAGTGACCAGATAAGAGTCACTGACAAGGGGCTAAGCCCATGGGGAGGGGGGCCTGTGTGAGGAGGAGCAGAATGTGACCAATGAGGAGCAGAAGTCAGGGTCTCCTTTCACAGAGCATTCAACAGGGAGTGCTCAAAACAGAAATGTTAGCTTGGTCCCCACCAGAGGTAACAAGAAAGCAAAGCCCCCAACCTTTCTGCCTAAAAGCAAACATGGGTGGAGTCCTGGGAGCAAGTTGAACCTAGAAAACAGTTTTCAGTGAAACCGTGGCTTCAGCTATTTCTGCATCTGTCTTTCTGTGTTTAATGTGTGTTGGTGCCTCAACACTGGAATCTAGGACAGACAGTTCCTGGCTGCGGAAATGAGGACATGGGAGGGAAAATCCCTTCAGGATGCCAGAGAGATGCTGAGCTGTGAAAAGACAGTTGTGACATGGGGAGTCAACATAGGGGCTGCTGGGAAGCGGGGGGATGGGGAGCAGAAGACAGAGCCTGGCCCTTGGAAGCTGTATGTACTAGGCTGGGATCAAGTGCTGAAATCTCTCCCCCCCCCCGCACCATGTAAAGAGTCACGCAATAGCATTTTAACACTTAAGGATATTGATTGATATTTTACTTTGATTCCATTGAGATGCGGGTTTCAGACTCCCTTTAAAAATGCTGGAAGTTCAATCAGGCCCCACTTTCGCATGACAGCAAGCCCAGGTGTGGCTGAATGAAGACGATGAAGATGCTACTCCCTGCCACCCCCTGCCACTGTCAGATGGCCGCCCGCAGCCTGCTCTGCTCTGAGTCACAAGCTTGCTCTGGTTCACATTGTGGAGGGGCATCTCTGGGCATGGGGAAAACCAGGGTGGACTTTATGTCCAGATGCAGAATGCTCTGAGGAAGAGGTCATCTGTCCTTTCCATAGTGAGCCCAGCATGGATAACACTCGACTTATTTAGCACATTGAGCAGGGTAGCTTTCAGAAACTTCTGGAAATAGTGTCCTAGATCCCGAACCATAGGAATAATCATCACCTACTTAAAATTGTATGTGCAATGGGCATCAGGTGGCTTCCTCAAAGCCATGCCCCACGGATGCCTATAGCCACATGCTAGCCAGATGGACAGGCAACGCACAGCAGGACCTGAGAAAGTCCTCTGTGTGCAGAGGCCAGGATGAGAGCTTAGCGATTGCTGTGTGGGTGGAAAGCTGGAGTTACTGAAATCCAGAGATTCAGATGGTTCCTGGCATGGCATATGTATGTAGAAGCTTTCTAAACTGTTATATGTCTACAATATGGAAAGGCAGTCATTTGGGTGTCCATCTTTAAAAACCAGTGAAGGCATGCAGAGTGTCTTTAAAATGATTGGTATCTAATTTAGTAGTTAAGCAGAATTAGACATTATAAAGTTTGTAATATCATGATCAATGGCTGTTTAACACAGGTGTACCACCACAATGCTAACCTATGAAGACACAAATTGGTAGAGTTTAAGACAAGTAATGGTAGGATATTAATCAGAGGAAATTTGGCATCCAATCAGTAAACTTAATTTAGTCATTAAAACTCTATCCAGGATATTATTTTGAATATTAGTAGCATGTAAAAATGGTATAATGCTTGCAAAGATGACCCTGATGGAGGGGTTAGAAATTCAATGCAGCTTCACTGGGGCAAACTCAGCTTCTTAGTTGGCAGCATTGGAATCTCTTGACAGGCATGAAGAGAGACTCTTCTGGTTTCTTCCGGTTTCTTAAGCTATGGCTAATGGCTCCTGGTGCTCTGGAGGAGGGAAACTAGTGTTCTTTGGTGCGGGGCTCTGACAGCCCTTGTTTGGTAGCTCCTAATGTCTCTCGGCTGGTGGACCTGGTTGTAGAGATATATCATTTGTATTTTAATAAATAAAGCTTGCCTGAGGATTAGAGAGTAAAACAGTCCTACTGGTCAGCCTTACAGACAAGGCAGCGGTGACACACATATCTAAACCCAGTAGCCACGCTAGTTTGCTATAGAAACCGGGCAGTAGTGGTGCACACCTTTAATCCCAGTCCTAGAGAGGAATATAAGATGAGAGGAGACAGCTCTCAGACGCAGTCTCATTCTGACATTCCTGGAGATAGGGTCAGTATTTTGGACTGAGGTAGAAGTATGATCCAGTGACTGGTTGTTTTCCTTTCTGATCCTCAGACAGGCTTTATTTATTACAATATAAATGCATATCACTACACATGGTGGCCCCTGATGTCCCCTGGCTGGCAGCTGCATTGCATTATCTGAGCTCTGTCTCAGGCTTCACGGCCGCTGCTCAATTGTACATCTAGTCATTTGTAAGGTTCACGTCTGCTAACTTTAGCAAGAGACTCTTTTGTATGTCCTTGTGGCTGGGCTTGGGAGTCATCTGAACAGTCCCTGACAATCTTCCCATGTTGTAATTACCAGGTCACTCATACCTGTTAAAGCCTCTTTTCATTGCGAATTAACATTGATGGGTTCCAGAGATGTAGGCCCATAATCCTTCACGAATCAACTCTTCATCCACCATGCTCCCAGACATGAAAAGAGATTCTATATCTTCATGTATGTTTTTGCTCCCTCTTACAGTATCTGCTAACTTCAGCAAGGGTAATTTACTTCAAGCAAATTAAAATAAACAAAATATGTATGAATCCTTTCTTTGTATATAATCATGGGAATATTTCTGTCTAGAGGCCAAAATGAAATAAAAGTACCAATGCAAGGCATAACTGGTCTTGGGAGTACTAAAAATCTCATTCAGCATTCATGACTTCAAAATGCATCAAATACAGAAGTATACAATATTCTTGATTTTATTTAGTAAAACCAAAAATATTGGATAGTATAGAAAATGATGAAATTGAGAACAATAAATAGCAGATGGCTGTGACTGCTCATGGCACATGTGCACTCTTGCACACACACATGCACACACACACACACACATGTAGGGGATAAAGAGAGAAACAGCAAGCTAATGTAAGTATCTGTTTAAAAGAAGTTGGCACTATCTTTAGGCCTCAAAAGTCTTACACATACATGTTTGGAATCTTGGTCTCCAACTTGTAGTATTACTTTGAGTATTGCAAGACCTTTCTCTGGTGGGGTATGGATGCTAGAATTAGCTACTATGGATATGCCTTTGAAGGCTAAAACCTGGCACTAATTCTGATTGAAGTCCACAAGGAGATGAAAGCGGTCTTCTGCATACAGCCGCACCATCACAGGCTGGACCATTTTCCTACCATGCTTTTCCCATTATGATAGACTGAAATAAGTCTGAAACCGTGCTCCAAAATAAGCTGACATTACGTTTCTCTGTCAGGTGTTTATTAACCCAAAAGTCACAAATACAACATGTAAGTGGGGACCTAGATACATAACAGGTTTTGCTATCAGGGGAAAGTGCATTGTCAAGAATGATACATAGCATCAAACATTTGAAGCAAAAACAACCATCATGCCCACCCTCAAATGTAAATGTGAAGCATGGTCAGCAATCCAACCACGGTCCATCTCCAGAGGAGACGGGCTAGGGCGGAGTAGACCACCAACCACCGTCCATCTCCAGAGGAGACGGGCTAGGGCGGAGTAGACCACCAGCCACGGTCCAACTCCAGAGGAGAGGGGCTGGGGTGGGGTTGACTGCCAACCATGGCCCATCTCCAGAAAAGAGGGCCTGAGGTGGTAGAGACCACCAACCACGGTCCAACTCCAGAGGAGAGGGGCTGGGGTGGGGTAGACCACCAACCACCGTCCATCTCCAGAAAAGAGGGCCTGAGGTGGAGTAGACCACAGTACCACATTTTCTCCCCACTTCCCACTGGCCCCCATGCTGGCTTCTAGTTTGAGTCGGGTGTGAAGGGAAACACAGGGTTTAATGTTTAAGGTTCCTTGTCCTCAAACAGAGCTTAACAAGAAAGATAAGATGAGTCAGTATTGCCTAGTGCTAAACCAGCAGTGTTGAGAGAGGCCCAGACTGATTCACTGGCCTAGGAGGCAGGGCAGCTTGCCCTGGGATGTACGGGGCTGAGGGCAAAGAGGCTGAATAGAGAACACTGAATGTGAATGTTCTGATTTGAAAAAATTGGGAGACTGGAAATAGGAAAATAATCAAGGGAAGAATCACCATTTATCTTTTCATATGCTAGATGGTGCACTAATATCATTTATGATCAATCTGTAAAAATGAAATATCTTTCATATTGTGTTAGGCAGTAGTGGAGCAAGCCATTAATCCCAGGACTGGGAAGGCAGAGTCAGGTGGATCTCCGTGAGATCAAGGCCAGCCTGGTCTACAAAATGAGTTCTAGGCCAGGCAGGGCTGTTATCCAGAGAAACCCTGTCTTGAAAAACCAAACCAAAGCAAACCAAAAACCAGAACTATCTTTTTAGCTCTGTGGGGGTGGGGTGTCGGTGACAGTGACTAATGACAGAGCAGGAGGAGAACAGGCACACGGATTGTATTAATGCATACGTGTAGGTGCTCATGGAAAGGGAGCAGAACGCAGAGCAGCAGCCTGATTTCAGGGCTCCCGTCAAAGGGTGAGATGATAACTATGGATGAGGGCAGGATATCCATGGAGAAAATAGAAGAAGACGGGGCTATTTTTAGGGAGATTGGCTAAAGCAAACGCAGCCAGTGTTGATCGATCGGGAAGCTTTGCCTTTAATGCAGAGTCACCTCCCTCACCTTGGTATGGACTGGGGAGCAACTTCCTCCGGGTGAACTAGAGGTGTGTACCATAGCGCTAGGTCCAGCATCTTTGGATCTTGATTAGCAGATATATTTAGCTCAAATTGCTCTTGAGACACCGTTGAGGCTCTCCGGTAGCCATGACAGCAATGCACGCTATTCCCATAATGCTGTGGGCTAGGGAAATGGAGGAGCCAAGAGGTCACATTCTAGCAGGCCTGGCTGGAGGAACGGTAGGAAGAGCAGGCAGTAAGCCTCAAAAACCTGCTCGCATTTAGAGTGAATCTTCTCACCTCCATGAACCTAATCCAGATAATCCCTCCTAGGCATGCCCAGAGGAGGGGTGATTCTTGGGTGTTTCTAGATTCTGTCAAGTTGGTAATGGATAGTTAACAACCCCAGACAGGAAGCTGAACCGACTGGGAGGCTGTCCACCCAGTTCCTGGATTCTGTATCTAACTGCTCAGCTGTCTGCTCTCAGCTCAGTCATTTCACGGAATGGGACTCATCCTTTCCATCGGCTTTTAATTCAGGAGCTTGAGCTCTGTCGTTTACAGAGTGCCTTCTGGCTACAGACGAGGCAGATCTCAGGAAGGGGTTGAGTGCTCTGTAGCGCGCTTGCGAGCCCCTCTGCGATTAGTCACCCTACATGGCAGCCTCTGCTCGTGTCTTCTCCTTTCTACAGTTACTGTCCAATCAGCACGATAAAACAGTCAAATTCTAAAACATAATTCATTGAATGTGTCTCTTTTTTAGCGGCAGTTGGAGCAAAAGCGCATACATTAGTAGTTAATTGCTTGCACGTGGAGCAACATTTGCATGCACATGGGAGCTATGTTATTTTAATAGGATTCTATATTCACCAAAACAAGCCAAAGCTGAAACCTGGCACCAAACCTGTAGTTTGGCTCATTCAGAACTCTTCCATAGTCACCTATGCAATGGTAACTTCTTTTATATATAAAGTGTGTGAAGCAATCAATGAGGGAAGATAGGAAGTTGGGGGGAAATTTGATAAATCGTGTTATGTGTGAGGTAGCCAGCAGCTCTGGGTTCACTGCAAATCCTTTGGAGAGGAGATCATCGCGAGGCTGTTTGTCACACAGTTTAAGCACTGTGTTGAAGCTGATTCCAATCCATGGTTCCTGAGATTTGAGCCAAATGAATGGCAGTTTTCAGCTTAGTTAAACCCAGAATCTTAGGCAGCATCCAACCCTTCTCTTTAGCTCACTACAAAATGCCTAACTTTTTCCTTTAATAGATACCAGAATCCAAAGTGTTTTCGCCACTTCCTGACATGCTCATGCTCCCCAGAGCCCAGAGAACATCTCCTTGACAACCCCAATATCCCTGTCTTGGTCCATTTTCTGCATTTATGAATTAATAGCACACACTGGGAAGTTTACAAAGGACAGAAGTTTGCTTCGCTTGTGTTTCTAGATATTGGGAAGTCATAGAACATGGCCCTAGCTTCAGATAAGGGTCTTCTCATAACCCCATAGCCTGATGGAGGACATCACTTGGGGAGACAGAGGAGGCACATTAGAGATATCCCGGTAAGAAAGCCATTCCTGTGAGAACTAAGCCATTCTTGTGATAGTGACTTTAGTCCCTTCATGATGGGAAAGCCTCTGCCTCTCTACCAAGCCCACTCATAAGTACAGAGGGAATGATTTCCCAATACATGAATGCTTATGGGACACATTTAACCATCACAAGTCACTGAATGAAGCTTCTTGTTGCCATGTATGTACTGACATGTCAGTTGGAACACGGATCATATAGGTCAGCTCATGTCTTTCATCTGCTCAGAAACTTCAGTGGTGTTACCTTCTTCATAGACGAGCCAAAGAAGGTCAAAGGTCTCCTGTGTCCCCCCAACATCCTCTATCACCCTTCTTTGCTCTGGGAACTGTAAATCAACCACACTGGCCTGGGTGAGTCAGAGTCCTCTAAGGAAGGCTCTCAGTACAGTGGGCCTCTCTCTGCCTTACTGATGCTCACAGACACCCTCTGATATCCGTTCCAGCTTTGTCTTCGTGAGGCTTAGCCTTCCTCAGTGATCCACAATTTAACCACTGACTCCCAGAATTCCAAAGCCTCCCTTGCACAGTCTGCTTTATTTCACAGAATTTAGCAATACCAAGAGAAGAGCTTCACTGATAGTGAAGTTGCTCAATTTGTTTCCACGCAATATAAGCTCCATGAAGACTGGGGTTTGGGTTTAATTCTCTGATGCACCCCAAACACCTAAAACTGTGCTGGGCAAATAACAGCAATTAAATAAGATCTTATCACACGCTGGTTGAATAAAAAAATGAAGCCTAGTAATAAAATTTTGAATGATTTATATTAAAAATTTTCACTTAGACTTAAAAAATTGTTCTTATGAGTTTTCTAGTAATTTTCGGGAATATATTCAGCCAACAAAGTGGAATTTCCTGCCAATATTGAGATGTATTTGCAAGATTATATCAAGTTACCTCCCAGGATCCCTTCAAGTTATTTTATAATATGGTAGCCTTCCCATCAGCCAATGAGAATTTTCTAAGACAGAATAATATCTCCCCTCCACCCTATAGATACATATGGAAAACTATTTTGAATGGCACATCCACGCTATCATGATTTATGGTCGCCTCATTGAATTTGTCCCTATTCCAGAAGATACAAACTAGGCTTATCTGAGCCTGGAGTGGGAGTCAAGGCATTTCTCAATGGAGACACACAACTCACGCAGGGAAATCTTCAGGAAGGGAGGGGCCGGAACAAGGCCTGACTCCAGGTCCACCCTCCCTTCCAGGTTGAACTGGCCCAGGGAGCAGAGAGCAAGAAGACCCATCCACAGTGATCTCCAAAGTCACCCTCTGAGATAAAGGAGAAGTATGGGAAGAAAGGAGACACTGGCTGGAGGAGCAAGAGGAAGTCAGGACCCTGAAGGAATCCTGAGTGCACGTGACACTCCTCCTGAGCACACAGCTACTCATCCCATGTATGAGCTGGAACACAGATTGATGGAACACAGATTGAAGTAACAATACCACCTGCTCACCTGCTCTGTTTCTTCATTGCTGTAGTAAATGCTGACAAAAATGAGTTTGGGAGAGGAAAGGTTTTTTTTTTGCTTATAGGTTAAAGTCCACTGCTGAGCAGACACCAAGGCAGAAATTCGGGAGAGGAACCTGGAGTGGAGATTACAGAGCTGTCCTGCCTACAGCTTTGTTCCTAGCTTTTTGATTCAACCCAGGCTCATCTATTCAGCATGGGCCCAGTCACAGCCGACTGGGCCCATCTCTCCCAATTAATGATTTTAAAAAATGCCCCACAGACATGTCCGCAGTACAATACAATGAAGGCAATTTCTCAGTTGCGGTTCACTCTTCCCAGGCATGTCAAACTGACAACCGAGATCGGCCAGAAGAACCGTCACAGCCCAATTCGGTGAATCAAGGAGTTTATTGAGGTTGCTCGTAGGTATGTGGCTGAGGAGTTAGAGCGGCATTGGGCAACTCGAAGGTAGACACACTTGCAAACGTCAACCCCAGCGCGAGAAACAGCTCATGAAAGCTGGGACCTGGAGAGTCCTCTGTTTGGGGGCAAGAAGCTCAGCGGGCTGGAGAGTCTCCTCCCCTCAGCACTTCTTAGGCTGTGTAAACTTGGGGATAGAAGGACCTTGTCCACCAGGTAAGATTCAGGAACTTCCTAAGACTTTGGGTATTCACCTCCAGTGTCTTAACCAGCCTCCTCTAAAGCTTCCTGGGTCTTCTCAAGTTGCCATCCATGGTGAAACGTCTCAGTTCAGAGGAAATGGCTGCACATCAACTTGGCAGCTCTAGCAGTGGGCTTTGAACCCAATATGGTTTTTACGACACAACAAAAGGGGTGGAGTCATATGTGTTTTTCTTGCAACCCTTATGTATTCTGACCATGCTCAAAATCAAACAAGAATCTTGACTTTATTCTAGTCTATTCTCTGTTTTTCAGTGCTGGCTGAGAACCATTAATTTGATTTTACACCCCTATGACTTATAACTCTCTGGATAATACCAGCCTCTCATTGAAGAGACCAAACTGCTTTGCAACTTAGGGCTTTAGAGGGTATAAGACCTGTGCCAGTTTGTAAGCTATGGGCCATTTGGAATAAAGTTTGTGTGTGTGTGTGTGTGTGTGTGTGTGTGTACCTTTAGATAGTCAAAATGAGGCTTTCTTTTTCCCCCCAAAATTATACATATATATATGCATATACACACAAACACACACACACACACACACACACATATCTGTTGGGGACAAAGCCTCATTTTGTCTATCTAAATGTTCTCTTCCAAACCAAACAGATACCAGCACACCTTAGCTGGTTAGCTGGCATGGGCGCCTTATAGCCTTAGGAGTGCTGTGTCTGTGGTGCAATAAAAAAAACATAGACTTACTTAAAACACTGTGAGATTTACTTCTGTACTTTTTAATTCATTGAAAGATTCTTAAGCATGCATTTCCATGGTGAGAATATCCTCTCATAGTGGCAGGTGCAACACATGTATATAAGCCCTACACACTGAGAACTGTGGGTTAGACACTCTGTGTGCCCAAGAATTCTTATTTTCATCTAGTGTGGCCCAAGGAAGTCAAAAGGTTGACCATCCATGGAGGATTT
The DNA here is from genome assembly GCA_001685075.1 of Bramus lutescens. NCBI lineage: Eukaryota > Metazoa > Chordata > Mammalia > Rodentia > Cricetidae > Bramus > Bramus lutescens. The sequence continues at coordinate 162,797 of LOEQ01002242.1, read as the reverse complement.
GAGTGTGTCAGGTGTCCGGAGACCTTCCACGTAACCACCAGGAAACCAAACAGTCCCTAATGTGATGGAGACAGTGCCAGAAGTGTTGACCGTGGGGGTCCTGGCCTCTCACACAGAAGGGGCCCCTTAGAGTTCAAGGCTGACTTCCTCAGGAGTGGAGTCAGGGTCTGCACGTGTCCCCCAGCCTCCTGATACAAACACCAGGAAAGTGGCTGACGCGTTTTCCTGCCACCCGGAATGGAGGCTATGAGTTAGCAAATGTTCCGCCCTATGAAGGTTATAATTACCTGACGGTTGCATGGGAGGACAAACCGCCCTGAACCCCACCCCTCCCCCAGCTCTGCTGACTTTGAAAAGGAGCAGCGCGCACTCACTTTCCTGCTGGCAGGAGTTGGTGTGCGCCACTCACTGCATGTCAGGACTCACAGCCCTAATGATTTTGAAGGGAGCCTAAATGACTCTTTTATGCTTGGCTGGGGATTGGCCAGGGTTCCATTTACAGCCCACAACGTGCACACACATTCCATAGAAAAATAAACACTGGCGTAACCAGGTTGGTGCCGTGCCCACTTAAAATGCCCATTTTCTTAAGTACTCATTTTTGAAGCAAGTTTGTTATTTCAGCATCAACTTTTAAAGATGGGCTTTTGTATCTCTGCTGTGATGTTTTCACTGTAGGGGTGAAAATCAAACCCCAATTTCTTCAACATGTCCAGGGCTGATGGGTGTTTAAGAAGAAACCTGAAGTCAGGACAAAGATGCATTACCCGCCGATTTCTTGGTCTCTGAGTTTCCACACATGCGTGCCTTCGCTGCCTTCCACCAAGCATTCCTTTGTTCAGGCTGGGCTGAGGTCCCAGAAATGTTCTTTTCAAACTCCTGCCCAGCTTCAGATATGGTCTCCATCTGGGCAATAGATTCAACATCTTCGGGTTCTGTCCACCCTGCCACAATGATGTCTACCTGTTCTTCATACAAGACCGTGTGTGTGTGTGTGTTTATGTGTGTGTGTACATATGTGTGTATGTGTGTGTATGTGTGTGTATGTGTGTGTGTATGTGTGGATATGTGTGTGTGTTTATCTGTGTATGTGTGTGTATGTGTATGTGTGTGTATGTGTATGTGTGTATGTATGTATATGTCTGTGTATATGTGTGTATGTGCATGTATGTGTGTGTATATGTGTGTGTGTGTGTGTGTCTGTGTGTGTGTGTAGGCCTATAAACTCATACTGTGAGTATCTGGAGATAGCAAGGTGAATACAATGCAGCCTTTCTACTGAGGAATTCCCAATTGAGAAGCTAAGGTGACCAAGGAGAGACAAAATCACAAAGCAAACTGCTCTGATTATGTGGTCCGCCATTGCGCAGACACACCACGGCTCCTCATACTCAGCATCACCAGGCCCTTCTACCTACTGCTTGCTGCCTTTCATTTATCACCATCAGACTACTGAGTTAAGTGTTCACAGTACTGCTTAAAGACCATCAAAGACATGGTTGTCAACTATGACTGCTGGGCGTGTGGGTCCTGGTCCCCCTTAGAGCTAGAACTATCCAAGATCTATACCCCCTCTGCACTTGACCACTAGGAAGTAATTGGAGATGTTTTGTTACAGGAAATATTTGTGGGAAATGATATATCTACCCTTTAAAAGATGAAAAGGACCCAGGAAGATGGCGCTGTAGGTGAGTTTTTGCCGAGCAGATGTGAGAGCCTGAGCTCAGAGTCCCAGCTCTCGTGCAAAGGATGAGTGTGCAGTGTGCACCTGTAGCTCCAATCCTTGGGGGTGGCGCAGAGAGAGGGGGATCGCTGGGCCTTGCTGGTCAGGCAGTAGAGCCACAAACACCCAGGGAGACTGAAGCTCAGTTAGTCCCAAGGACTAAAGTGGAGAATTTCAGCTTTAGAGGGGTTGTAGATTTACAGGGAATGGCAAGGCCTAAGAGTCCTGGCTACTTCACATCATGTCTGTCTACTCTAAACTTGGTACAGCCTTAGGCTTTCGCGGTGTGAGGATTAGTCAGGAGTTGTGTAGAACACCCCTCTGGTTCAGTTCGTCTGCTTCTCTTTGCTCAGACTTTGAGTAGATGTCATCTTCATGTTGGGAGAGATAAGAAGAACATTTTCTGTATGGATATAGGCAAACATGTATGTCCTATGAAGTTTGGGTGTTGAAAACCAAAGATCCTCATGAAAGGCATGCCAATGGAGAGGACTTAATTCATAGTAAGTAGGCAGTAATCATCTGTTGCTTGGGCTCTTCTGGAAAAAGACAGCAGTTACCCTAAAACACCAGAATGCACCCCTTCTCAACTTACTAAATATGTAGCTGTAACATTAGCCATATCTATTACTCAGAACAAGTTAATTTTCTACTGTAACTGACAACCTGGAACTTCTGGTGACTTTAACAGAACCAAATCTATTTCTCACATATGTCATGGACAAACTCAGGGCCTCTTCTCCAGGCTTCTCTTCTTCTGGTGGTAGGGGACGTTGTCTGGGCTTTTCTCTTCTCCATCTATAACTGCCTAGGGATTTCCAGAACTCATCAGGATTCAATGTACAACAGGGAGAGGAAGTGTGAATAAACAGATGGGAGGTTTCCAGGGGCCAGACCCCCACGAGGCACCACTGACTTCTGCCCACAGCTCCTCAGAACCAGACTCCAACCAGTTGCTCGGAAGGCTGGGTCACATGCTCTGGACACTTGCAGCAGGATCTAACAGACCTTTGACCTCTGTATCCTCTGACCCTCTAGGAACTCAAGCCATACTTAACCTAGGTGATAGAAGGGAATCCAGTGACTTGGAAGACGTAGTTCTTAAGGTGCCCTGTCTACACACTGGTACTTCTGTTTGAATCCTTCTCTTATTCTCTGAGACATGGCATCTCTTCTGTACAGAGATTTTCATTATAAAACTGTATTTCTTTAAATGCTGAGAATTCTTTAAAGTAACAGAGAGAGGAAGCCAGAGGGAATCCTTACAGCAACTGAAAAGTATTAGAGCAGATGACAGGAAGACATAGCTTATTGCCCACACTTACAGAAAGAGAGGCCAACAAGGGGCTCGCGAAAGAGAGCTGCCCCTGGAAGCCAGTCCCAGGTTAACTGCCAGCATCTACCTGTCTAGAGGGCAGGGTACCAGCTTTTCTTTCCCATGCGGGATTATTCCCTCTCATCTTTTTTCATGACCTTCCTCCATCTGAGCTATAGTATGTCTGGATGCTAATTGTCTAGGAGTCTAGACAGTGATGATATTATGACCAAGTTATGCACAGATAATCACCATGTCACTGTTCCAAAGCTGCCTACACACATTGCTTCACTGGACACACTTGGCATGCACACCGACTCTCTTGATATTTATTTTCGCCATTTAAAGAGAGAATGCTTACTTAATCAAACCATCCAGGGAAGCGAGTATTTTTTATATATGTAATTGAAATGAAATATGAGAGTCTTGAAGCTGAGTGAAAAAGAACTGTAATGCACTTCACATTCTAGGGCAATGAACCTTGTGTTTTATTTAATTGTTTCTTCATTCAGTGGGCACAGACCTGGATGAGAGCCCTCTGAGGCTGCCTATAAATCATTTCCACCCAGTTAGGCTGACTATCCCCAAACCAGTCTGAGAAAGAAAGATCAAGAGGCTCTACAAGTGCTCATATGTTGTCAGACAGTTATGGGGTTTATAATCTAGTTCTGTGCACCTACAAGGTCAGCTTGGTCCCAAAGAGAGCTTACAGAAAAAGGGACAAGGATTAGGTTCTTTGGCTTATTCAACATGGAATATTTGTTTAAAAAAAACCATTGATGAAGAACCTGATAGAAATGTTACTCCATTACACACCCATCAATGGAAAGAGGGAAAAACGGCAGGGAAATGAAGAACCCTTAGAGTACAGAGGATAGCAAGGCTTGGTTTTGGTTTTGTTGTTGTNTTTTTTTTTTTTTTTGGCATGGGAAAGGACGATGATCAAAGGACTTGAAAGAAGTTTATCTGGCCAAAGAAAGGGCATAGACTAAGAGCAGCAGACGCTTGGGCTTGGCAAGAGAGGCTTACTGGCACCACGTGACAACGAGAAGAGCCCAGGGGCTCTGCGCCCTTACTTCATGCAGTTTCTGCCTCGACTCTCCTTTGCTGCCACTGGGTTCCACAAGGAGGCCTCTTCAGAAGCATCTAAGGGTACAGAGGTGAGACGAAATCATCTCCCTTTCTAGATCAGCTTGCTTGCTCTCGCGCATCAGGTTGATCCAGAAGTCACCAGTGCAGCTTCCAGAATGGAGAGATGAGACGAAAGAGGAAGGCTGTGGACCACCAGGAGACTGGATGTTCCTTCCCATGGACCCACTGCAAAGGGCGAGTGCAGCTCACCAGAAACAAATTTGCTTTGATTCATGAAGCTGGGTAAAATCAGCTCTTTCCAAAGGTGGTGGGTTGAATTGTGCCACCCACCGGGGCCTGTGAACATGAATGTGGCCGTATGTGGAAAATGGGACCTTCCAGATGCAAGAAAGGATGTCAAGGAAAGTCCATCCTGGCTTTAGTCTGGGGACCAATGCCTGTGGAAGGTATAAGGAAAGGGCAGAGGCTGTAAGACCCAGGGCCAAGGCAGAAGTGAAGATGAGAATAACATTCCAAAGCCAAGGAAGAGCAAGGGTTTTCCAGTAGCCACCAGGGCCCAGAAAAGACAAGGAGCAAATCTTCCATCAGGGTTTTCAAAAGGAACAAAGTGGCTTCTGAGTTCAGATTTCAGGTTTCCCAAACTGAGAATAAATTTCCATTGTCTTGCATTACCAAGTGTGAGTAGTTTCCAACAACAATCCTGGGACCCAAGGAAAAGCCATCAAATCAAGATCCATTTGTCTCAACTGTGCTGAACTATATACAACAGTTATCATCTGAAACATTCTTAATTATTGAAAAATATTTATGAGTGTATATGTAGCATGTGCAAATGTGCGGGTGCCTATGGAGACCAGAAGAGGGTGTCAGGTTTCCTGGGTGCTGGAAATCAAACTCTGGTCCTCCACAAGAGCAGTGAGGGCTCCACCTGCTGAGTCAGCTCTCCAGTCCTGAACCATTCTAAACATGGAATTCCAAGGGTTAAATACACTCAAGGGTTGAACAGTTGTTACCACCATTCAGCTCCAAAGCTCTGCCATCTTCCCAAACTCCCCCATCAGCCCTTCTACTTTCTGTAAGAATTTGACTGAGTACATCACACAGAGATATCATGCAATACCTGCTTTTTTTGGGGGGGTCCTGAATTTTCTCATTCAAAATATCTTAAACAACCCTAGCATTAGTTAGTGTTTCTATTGACAAAAACACTATGACGAAAAGCAATTTGGAAAGGAAAGGGTTTGTTTTGGTTATACTTCTATGCCACAGTTTATCATCGAGGAAATCAGGGAAGAAATGCAAAGCAGGAACCTGGAGGCAGGGGCTGATGCAGAAGCCATGGAGGGTGCTGCTGGTTTGCCTGCTCCTGACTTGCTCAGTCTGCTTTCTTACACCGTCCAGGAGCACATGCCCAGGGGTGACACCGCCCACAATGGGCTGACCCCTCTCTCATTAATCACAATTAAGAACATGCCCCACGGACTTTCTACAGGGTAGTCTTATGGAGGCCTTTGCTCAATTGTTCTTTCTCTTTCTCAGATACATCTAGGTTTACATCAAGTTGGAAAAACCCAGCTCGCAAAATCGTGTGAGTGTTAGCATGTCATCTTCACTCCTTTGGTGGAGTCATAATCCGCTTCACAAATCAGCCTCATTTCCATTTATCCACTCATTTCTCAGCAGACACCATGGTGCCACCATCTTCTCGCCACGTGAAACAGCACTTCTGCAAACATGGATCCCCAAACAAGGCCTCTCCTTTGTTGCATCTCTTACAGGCTGCTTCTCCCTTCCTTCTCAACCTTCCCAATGCTGTGGCCATTTAATACAGTTCATGGTGTGGTGACCCCAGTCATGAAATTATTGTCATTGCTACTTCATAACTGTAATTTTGCTACTGTTACAAACTGTAATGTAAACAAGTGACATGCAGGATATCTGATATATGGCCTCCAAAGGGGTCACAACCCTGGGTGGAGAACCACTGAATCAAGTTCTCTCTTACCTTCGCCAACTACCACCGATTCCATAGTCGCCACCCTCAGATGTCCTTTACAGGATGGCTCTTGGTGTCCAAGTCTGAGGGTCTTCTGTGTGGATATTTAATCAGAACTCCCAGGCAGAATCCAGTGGCTTGTGAGAGGGGCCAGGAGGATGGAGGTAGTGGACCTGGGGGATATTTATTTATGTAAACAAGTACCTATGTAAGGTATGGTGCTCAATATTGACTATTTTACTCATCAGGTTCTAGAATCATCTTTGTCGTGTCTGTGGGAGAGCTCCTAGATTAAATTAATTGAGGCAGAAGGACACATCTCACATGTAGGTAAAACCATTCCATGTGTAACAGGAAGAGTGGGCTGCTTGTCATCCCGACTGCCCAGCTAGCTTACACCTGAAATAATCACACAGAAACTGTATTCATTTAAACACTGCCTGGCCCATTAACTCTAAATTCTTATTGGCTAACTCTTACATCTTAATTTAACCCATTTCTGGTAATCTGTGTATTGCCATGTGACTGTGGCTTACCAGCAAAATTCTAACCAGCATCTGTCTCAGGCAGGAGATCCATAGCATCTGCCACTCTGCCCTTCTTCCTAGCATTCAGTCTGTCTACTCTGCCTACCTAAGTTCTGTCCTATCAACTAGGACAAGGCAGTTTCTTTATTCATTAGCCAATGAAAAAAACACACAAATGGAACTCCTACACCACATGGACTTGGGTCCTACACTGCATAAAAAGGGGACAGTGAGTAAAACCCATATTAATCCCTCTGTCCTTCCTGGCTGTGGGCAAGACCCATATTAATCCCTCTGTCCTTCCTAGCTGCGGACAGGACCCGTATTCACCCCTCTGTCATTGCTGGCTGTGGGCAGCATCTGTATCCATCCCCCTGTCCTCCCTTTCTATGGATGGGATCCATATCCATCCCTTTGTTCTTCCTGGCTATGAACAGGATGCCCCCAGCCACCTCAAGCTCCCACAGCCATGAATTTCCTACCATGATAGACTACATCCTTGAACTGTAAGCCAAGATAACCCTCCGCTCCCCTAAGTTGTTTTTACCAGATGCTTGGTGACATCAGAGGGAAAAGATATATACATGGTAAATCATAGCAAATAAAAGTCTTAATTTCAGAGTTCTAGAGAGGCTAATATTTGCATTTTACATATGATAACACTTCCTTGTATCAACTTCCTATAACAAATAGTACCAGTACTGATAGTCTTTTAGGGTGCCTTGAGAGGTCTTAGGGTTTTTATAAGAGGCGTACTCTTGGGCTTCCTTTGTGCCCTTGGTGGGTACCACAAGTTAAAGGTCATCACACAATTTGTCATTAGGAAAATTGTGTAGGTAAAGTTCTTCTGTGTCCCAGCAACTGCTTCCAAATAACCATAAAGAGGCTTAATATTAATTATAAATGCTCAACTGATAGCTCAAGCTTATTACTAGTTAACTCTTACAACTTAAATGAACCCATTTATATTAATCTACATTATGCCACGTGGCATTACCTCTCTTTCATCTTGACCCACCTATTTCCTCTCTGTGTCTGGCTGGTGACTCATCTGACTCCACCTTTCTTCTTCCTAGTGCCTTTAGTCTGGTATTCCCACCTTGCCTTATCCTGTCCAGCTATTGGCCAGTCATCTTCTTTATTAACCCAATCACAGTGACATATATTCACACAGCGTAAAGAAATATTCCAAAAAATTGGGGTGCTTTTGAAAACAAACAAGCAAAAATAGGTATTATGAACAATCACCTCCAAGGATAACTGACTCAAATTGGGGATGATGTGATCAAAGATATGTGCTCTCATCTCTCAAGGCTCACTTTGCCAGCATGTCCCATCTCCACAGCTCTCTGTGTGTGCCAGCTTCCTGTTCTTATATCCTGTCATGTCATCTACCACCTTTGGTGGACTCTATCCCCTTGGAGCCATGAGTTAAAACAAACCCTTGTCCTTAAGTTGTTTTGCTCATCATTTTATCACAGAATCTAAAAAGTGACTAATACAGGTTTCACCTGGGAAATTCACATGTATAGTGTGGGAGGTCCTTTTGTCTATGTGTTGCTTTTATTGGTTCATGAATAAAGAACTGCTTTGAGCCTATGGCAGNGAAGAATAGAACTAGGCAGGGAAAACTAAATGAAATGCTGGGAGAAAGAAGGGCAGAGTCAGAGTGAAGCCATGGAGCTGCTGGAGACAGACACTGGGAACTTTACCCAGTAAGCCACAGTCATGTGGAAACACACAGAATTAGTGGAAATGGGTTAAATTAATATAAGAGTTAGCCAATAAGAAGCTACAGCTAATGGGCCAAGTAGTGATTTAATCAATATAGTTTTTGTGTGATTATTTTGGGTCTAAGCTAGCCAGGCAGCTGGGAACCAACAAGCGGCATTTCCTCTAACACATGTAGAATTGCATCAGCCTATTTTCTATTGCTTTAAGAAAGTCTCTAAGACCAGATGGCTCATAACGCAAAGAGGTTTATTTAACTCAGTTTGAGGAGCCAAAGTTGTATCAGGAGCTGAGTTTGGTCAGCCCCAGAGAGTGATATGGGTGTGACATGACTTACATGTGACGTAGGAAAACACCGAGAAATGACATCATGAAAAAATGGGAGCCAGAGATAAGCACCAAGCTTGTTCATTTTCACCAACATCCTCATAGGACCTGAGATACTTATGAGAATGACCTTGGTCCCTGTTGAAGGAAGTGATCTCAGGGACTTCATTGTAAGTGAAGACTGCTCATTTGTTTCCCAGCCACCCAAACCCAAATAATCACACAGAAACTATATTAATTAGAACACTGCTTGGCCTATTAGCTCAGGCTTCTTATTAACTAACTCTTACATCTTAAATTAGCCCATTTCTATTATTCTTTGTATTGCTATGAGGCTGTGGCTTACCAGGTAAACTTCTAGCATCTATCTCTTCCAGCCTGGCTATACTCTGCCCTGCTATAGGCCAAAAAAACTTGATTTATTAACCAAAAAAGCAACACATATAGAGAAGGACATCCCACATCATCTCTCCTTTTCTGGCTAAATAAAACAGAAGGTTGTAACTTTAACATAGTAAAATTATATATACAAAACAGTTATCAAGCAAGAATTATAGCTACAATATTAGGCCATTTGTATCTGGCAAAATTAAAGAAAATATTCTATCATCAATTTTATCTTTTTGAGTCTAAAATCTCATATCTAATTTGCCTTTTATCATATCTAAGGAAAACTGTAACTATCTGTCTTCAAAGATCCCCAAACATATAATATTACCTAAGCAAACAGGAAGTGCATTTTAAGCAACTTCAAAAGCTCTGCAATTGACAGAGACATCTTGCTGCCTGGACAGTTACCAAAGTTCTGCTGTAACATTGAGGCATCCATCTTCAGGCTACAGGCCCACAGTATCCAGCAGACTTTTCCATGAAGCAGGAAATTTGAAGATCTGTTCTGCCTTTAATGACAAAGTTCATCAATTGCTTTCTTCTGTGTCCTGCAGAATGCCTGGAAGTTTCTTCTGTGAATCAAAAACCTGAAAGACCATTCAGCTTTTGGAAAGTTCAGCAGTCACTTTTCTGTGGGTCCTGCATATCCAGTTCATACAGCATACTACAAAGCAGTCAAGGAAAGAGCAGTATCTTGCCCAAATGGCTAGCCTTGTCACATTGAGAAAAGTCTAAGTTCTTAAAACGTTTTAAATGGCATATTCTGTAGATCTTTGAAGCATTAAAGATGATCTACTGAACTGAAATATATCTCTATATCTAGAAAATCTAATATGACTAAATGTTTGATTATAAATGACTATCTTTTAACCTGTATTTCTTAATTATACATTACATTTTTAAATGATCTACAAAAATATAATGCCTTAAAAAAGAGTAGAAGTACATATATACATTGTAACAAAATTGACCTTAAATTTGCATCAATAGACCAGGATCCACACCAATGAAAAGTATTCATCTCTATATCATATTCCCCTTATTTGTGTTTTTAAGAAATTTACTATGACCATTTATCAGTTATAATCAACCCCCTTCAAATGAAAACAAACATTTGTAAACAATAATTTTGGGAATTTGGGCATAGTTTTATCCAAACTGCTTCCTGATATTTGTTGGACAAAGTATTTTTAGGGTTCACAGAGACCTTTCAGGGGGTCTTGTTCCATCAAACCACATTAGCCTGGATAGAATCCACAGGTTCTCATCCTCTGTGGAAACAAAAGTAGCATCTCTTTCGCAAAGTAACATATCCTTCGACTCAAATTTTGAAGACAAGATACCTTTATGTTAGTTTAGCTTAGCAGCTGCACAATCAGATGTCTCTCTGCAGTTAGCTCATCAACAGTCAAAAAACTAAAAGAAAACACAATAATATGCATAATCCAGACTCTCTGTATATTTTCCATCTTTATGTGGCCTTTTAAAACTCTATTACTTTTTAATATTTATTTTATTATCTTTACTCCTTTAATCTATGACNCAAAGTATTTTTAGGGTTCACAGAGACCTTTCAGGGGGTCTTGTTCCATCAAACCACATTAGCCTGGATAGAATCCACAGGTTCTCATCCTCTGTGGAAACAAAAGTAGCATCTCTTTCGCAAAGTAACATATCCTTCGACTCAAATTTTGAAGACAAGATACCTTTATGTTAGTTTAGCTTAGCAGCTGCACAATCAGATGTCTCTCTGCAGTTAGCTCATCAACAGTCAAAAAACTAAAAGAAAACACAATAATATGCATAATCCAGACTCTCTGTATATTTTCCATCTTTATGTGGCCTTTTAAAACTCTATTACTTTTTAATATTTATTTTATTATCTTTACTCCTTTAATCTATGACTGTTTATACTCTTGTCTATACTTTTTTTCCTCTCTCTCCCAAGTCTAAGTACATTTTTAAAACACACTGTGACCTGTTCAGAGATTCATTTTTGTATGAATCTATCTTTATTGCATATCTGTAATCATTTTCTGACCAAGAGTTCTTTTTTAAATTGCTAAGTAGGCATGGCTAGGCCCAACTCCACGACCCTGCCTGTTGGTTCCACACCGTCCAACATGACAGAGGTATGTTCACCGCCTCCATGACTCATGGATGCAGCCTTGCTCACTGCCCCAGATCCAGGAACACAGTGGGTCTATGTTGTCATTGAGTAACTAGTAGCACACTGCTCACAACCTCCCAAAAAAGCCAGGGTTTATGCAGCCAGCATGAACTAGAAAGCCTTCCCTTAAAGAAGCCATACAGTTTTTGCCACCAAAGCTGAGTCAGGAAACCTCTTAAAGGAGCTGAGCCTCTGCTTGCTGCCAGCAAACAGAGCCTATCTAAAACTATGCAGCTACCAACAAGCTCCAATTGACTCCCATTTTGTGGGTCTAGAAGCCCTCTCTTTTTTCTTTAACTTTTTTTAGGTCTTATCCAGATGGTGGGTGCCCTCTGTAAGCGGAGACTGTTTGTGCATTTCTCAGCCACCAAGAGGCAAATAATTACACAGAAACTATATTAATTACAACACTGCTTGGTCTATTAGCAGAGGCTTCTTATTAACTAATTCTTACATCTTAAACTAACCCATTTCTATTATTCTGCGTATCACCACGAGGCTGTGGCTTACTGGGTAAAGTTCTGGCATCTGTCTCCCTGACTCTGCCTAATCTCTCCATATATCTCTTCCAGCCTGGCTATATTCTGCCCTGCTATAGGCCAAATCAGCTTTATTCATTAACCAATAAAATCATCACATATGCACAAGGCCCCTCCACATCACTTCCCCACTTTCCACAGGGCCCTATCTCCTAAACTGTCCTACCACCTGCCCGTCTCGATGGCAACACTCAAGCGCCTAGCACACAAAGCTGCAGAGAACACACCCCAAACCCTGTCCAAACCAGAGCCAAGGTATGGGATTATCTTCAGGTACTCCATGACTTTAAATGTAAACTACCAACTACCAAATCACGTGACACACATCCCATTCTTATGTACTGACTGAAGACGTGTGAAGTATAACCCACTCTTGTTTCTTCTTCTATTATTGTCCCTAAAAGGGCAGCCATATCCCCAGAAAACAAAACTAAAATTGTTAATTATATCATTTGTGGGGAATAAACCAACAGTTCCATCACTCTGTTGACTGTCCTGCTAGTCTTAGTATTTTGATTCAGGGAGGGAGGATAAACTTGTTTATTCTGGCCCAAAGAGCAATTCTACAGAGACGGCCTAAGAATTTTTGGCTAGGACTAACAAAGTACTCACCTCTGAGGGAAACGTTCTAGCTCCTATTTATTTATACTGCTTCCCCCCTCAACAATTGCTGCTCTGTAATTTAAATGTCTACAAAAATAGCAGTTATGTAAACATTAATGCATAAAAACTATCATTTCCACACAGCCTGCAGATCCTGGAAGCTGGGCCATGAGGCATCAGGAGATTTTTGTTCTAACCAAGCGGAAGAAAATTTACTATATAATCCCTAAAATGTCCCCTTCAGCACATTTCAAATTCAGATTGTCATACAGGCCTGAATTACTATTAGTACTGCATTTAGGAACATGGTCCTTCTTACCTAGTCAATCATCTGACTGCTTTTTCCAACTTGTCCTTGAATTTCCCAGGATTGAGCACAGGGCCTTCCTTTCCCCTTCAATGGAGAAATCCCCTTGACTATAAAAATAATCAAGATATACATTCCAGGAAGATTAACTTGGAAAAAAAAAGTCCGATTGTCATATTGACTTTCACAAATTCATGGCTAGGTGGTCATACTGGGGGAATTATTGTATAATTTTTCTCCCCAGGGAAGACGTCAGAAGGCTGTCCACTCGGGAAGATGTTGAACCGACGGAAGAACTAAGAAGAAAAGGAAGAACTACAGCCGGCAGGCAGTGGAGATCCAACACCACCAATGTGATGGCATTAGCTAGGGCTTGGAGAGCCTTTTGACCAGAGACCATGAGAGGGAGGCTCTGGCCGGGAGAACTAATGCTCCTATAAGAAGCAACCTAGCTTGCTAGCTCTCTTTCTCCCTGATACATAAAAGTCTCAGGATGAGGGCTCTCCTCAGTGGGTGATCCAGCTCCTACTCTGACCCTCAGTTTGAGCCTCACATTCTCTTCTGTTGTGTTTACTGTCAATGGAGTAAAAGCATGGGTGAATGAAGTCAAAGCTACAGCCATGTTTGTGTCTTAGAGCACAGGGTGTTTCCATGGACAGAAAAGAGGAAAAGCTGCGACTTCAGGATGTCTGGGACCTCATCCATAAAACCACAGGCATAAGCAGGTAAGGCTGATTCTATAGAGCCGGATACTAAGTGGTCAATGTTACCATCTGCCCATTCTGATGTATGTATCTGGCATCATTTATTATGTTTTACAACGTCAAGAAGATCAGGTAGTAAATAAATGGCAATTAATGTCCTCAGAGCAGCTCTTTAGAGTTTGTTTTTCAAAACCCACAATAAAGAAGATCCCTAGCAATAAAAGTGATAATTGTGAATTGATGGCATTTGATCCTATCTTAAGAAAATCATAGAAAATTAAATCTTATTTGTGATCCATGGTTTCATTACCAAGTATATTGCTTGCAATTGAATTCTTATTGAAGAAAATAAGCTGAATTTCTATTAAAAGTAAACAATTGCATTTTTAAGTTGGTGGGAAAATTTGTTGTTTTAAATAACCATGGGGGGCATTTTGCTGCATCCTTTGTGGAAGACGGTCCCAAGCCAGGGTTTTAACCATATGTTACATATTCATTCTCTTAACACAGGATGTTTAGAGAATGTGCTTAAAATTTTCTTCACAAAAATATTTATCTAATCAAACTTTATAAAATAACATGCTTTTCTTTTAAAATATTGAGAGTCAAAGGCCTTGAATGAACCACATCTAATTCTATGCATAAGAAAATATTTTGAAACCATACATACAGAAATGGGCATGTATGCAAGGTTGCACACACACATCCTCAGACACACGCCCACGCATGCACACACTGAGCAACAAGCCGGTACTCTTCCATCTTTACACGGACATGTATACCAGAGCCTGAAGTGGGCAGAAGAGGCCCTTAGGATCTCTGAAGATGCAGTCATGGGCCACCTAATGTGGTGCTGAGAACTGAGCTTGGGTCCTCTGGAGGAACAGCGAGTAATCCCTCCAGGAGGCTGGGCCTTCTCTCCAGCCCTTCTGATGGAGCACTTTTTCAGACAATATAGAAAGAAACTTTACTGCCACCAAAATTTAATTGTATCGTATTAATAACATGTTGTTTTACATTTGATTACATTTATTTATCTACGTATTTATGTAGTTGTGTGTGTGCATGCATGTGTGTGTTCACATGTATGTGTACATTGTTAAAGGTCAGAGAACAACCTGCAGAAGTCGACTCTTTCTTTCCACTAAGGAGGGGCCCGAGGAACAAACTCTGCTCATCAGGTTTGCCTGTGTAGCCTTTGCCCACAGAGCCATCTTCTCATCCTTAGCTTTCTATTACTCTAAAGATACGTTTTGGGTTTCAGTTGGTCGTACGCATATACACATGAGAAAACTGTATCAAGGCACATAACCCCAGAGGTAGCATCTCTCGCCAAACTTCCTCTCCTCTCTGAGTTCCTTCCTTCACAGCGAAGTACCGTACCGTGGGCAGGTTAAGAAGTTGCAACCCAGGCATGTCATTCAGCATCACGACAGCTCCATCGGGACCTCCAGAATGCAATTCGCTCTTCTAGTTGCTACATTAGGGTAAAAATGAGACAGGCCAAGCCTAACTCCATTTTCTCCAAAACCTGAAACCGGAAATATATTACTTCAATCCATAAAGCACACGGAAATAAAAATGGGCTATCTGCCATCCGTTTTCTCCCTTTTCTCCCTCAAACTTGCAAATCCAGCATGGAACTCTTGTCCACAGCTAGTGTCAATTCGGAACAGCCACGTTTCCATGTGGCAGTGGCTCCTCAGTGGCAGGTACCATCCTGTCTAGTTCCACTGAGTTTGCAAACCCAAAACCAGTAGACCAAACCAACCAACCAAACAAACAAACAAAAAAAAAACCCCAAAACTTATAGAAAGTGTTTACAGGGATGGTACACCATTCTTCACCTTTTGTTATTTTATTGTTTTACACGCTGTTGAGATTCATTATATTCATATACACTATAAAATAGGAACTGGGGAGAAACCTTAGCACATTTGTGGTCTTCTATAGGCGTTAATTACCACACATTTCTTCCATGAGCTATTCACAGGTATTCAATATGGTGTAACATGAAATACAGACAGTGTTTATCTCAATCATAGCTCCTGAAAGTGGCAACAATATCTCCTGATTTGCCTTTTACAATCTAGAACTTGCCATTCTGTTCAAAGTGTATTTCTTATTCAGCATGCTTCTCTCCCTTTCTGTTTGCCCTTCCCCGCCATGCATATGGAAAAAATCTCCATGGAAAATGCCGTCTGCTTCTGTTTTTGTTTGGGATGTATAGTTTCATTTCAGCTGGGCCTGGAGCTGAGGTGTCCTTCTGATTGGATAAACACTGCACTTCTCCTTCTAAAATAAAGGTAAGCAGGCTTATTCTTTGCCTGGAGCCAATGCGTGTCTTCACCCAGCTGTGTTTGGATATGTAGATATGGTACAGAAATTTGGGGAATTACCACGTGAAATTATTGTTTATCTTTTCTTCTTGGTGGGAACAAAGTTTTGAATGGGCTTTTCATTGATGAATAAAAATCTCACTGTCTACTTTACTCTGAAAGAGGCATTATATAAAAGTACGGGACTTGTTACCATAGAAATAGCTAGGGTGGGGAGTCAGGAATGTTCTCTGTCAGTCTCTCCTCCAGTGTGTTGGAGGAGCCCACACAGCCTGCCAGGCCTTAACTGTGTGGAGCAAGAGGAAGGAGCAGGCTTTGTGTGTCTACTAACATCTTACACCTCTTGCTGTGTGTTTTTGTTTGTTTGTTTTTAAACTTTCATTTTAGTCTTAGTTAAAAGAAAATGTGCATCCAGGCCTGGCTGTGCAAGCCAATAATCATAGTTACCCAGGAGGCTGAGGCAGGAGGATTGCTAATTCAAGGCCTGCCTGGGCTGCAGCTTTAGACCAGCCTGGGCATCTTAGTGAGAAATTAAACGTGGAGAGCAAGCCTGGGCTAAAGTTTAGTGGTCCAGCCTTTGCTTACTGTGTTCAGTGTCCTAGTTCTCCACATGGGAAGACAAGGGCTCACAGTTGGTATCCACAATTTTAATGGGTTCCTAGGGACAAGTGCTACTGTATGCACTGAGCTGCAGGAGCCTGGGTTTTGCCTTCACGTCTGGTCTGTGTAGCTGCCGAGACTCCTTCCAGGGTACAATAGTCAGACTTAGTGTGCTCAGTGGAGGCCCTAGGGCTCATGGAGCCCCGAATCTTCACTGCACCTTCAACCGAAGAAATCGGAAAACAAGGGGTAATTTGTAAAAAGAATAGTGACACTCTTATTAAGGTTCTTAGAAGATGCCAGGCACTAGGCCATGTGACAGTGATTTCCTTTTAACTCCCTGTGGTGCAGTCTTCTCACCTTTACAGAGACTTGGCATTGCCTCACCTTCTGAAAATGTACTTAACATGATTACAGAGCAGGCCGTCCTCCTTCAACCTTTAGGACATGCTTCAAGATCTGGCCTGTGGAATCCTAAGTTCCGGAAACCACTGGTTTATATGTCTTTTGGCTCATGACTTCAACGACTGGAAAAAATCAAATATGATGTGTTAGATTAAAAAAAAATCTCTGTGGAATTATTTGGAAAAGGCAAAATTTCATAACCAAATCTTGCAAAGTTTAAATCACAGTTTAAGCATGTGATAACATTATGGGAAGCCCTTTTTAAAAAAATCTCTCAATTCATTTATGTATCAAGATGGGGAACGTTCACAAAATAATGCATGTAGATGAAGATCTTTGTAAAATATGATTATAATAACCTGGAAATGAAGTATATAGCCTTAATATACAAAAAATCTGCCTATGTTTGTATTCAGTGACACCTTTAGTCAGATCAAAAATCTATTCTGTAGCTGTGCTCTTTCCGACTCAATCCGCGCCTTCCCATACATGCCCTCCTGTGGACGCCTTCTGCCTTCTGACACTCCTGTCTTCCACTGTCTCCTGTCTTGCGCCCTTTTGTCTTTTACTTCCATGTCCTGAGGGCACTGAAAGTGTCCACTCTATTTTCTGCAGAGCTAGAGCCACGGTGTTCAACAAAGCTTTTGATCCTGCTTGATGTCTGGTTGCTTCTGGTCCTTTCCATCCCCAGGCATCGATTGATAGCACCGTCCTGTCTTCGCAGCTCCTTCCTGTTGGTTGGAGAGCGTGTATATTTTTGTATCCTAATTGCTGAATTATTTTCTTCCCAGCATCTTTGCCAAACATGCTTTTGAAGGTTCCTCTGAATGACATCCTCAGAATAGCACCTCTTTCCTCTTGACCTAGAATGGTTTCAGTAGTTCCGTTCATCTTGTTTATATCGAACTGATCTCCTTGGTACTCACAGAAGATAGTTAGGCCTCTCTGAGTCGTGAGTAGAAGATAGGGTAACTTCACGATCCCTATCTAGTGCCTCTCCTCTGCTGAGGTCAGATCTTATACCACGGTTGGGGGGTTCCTTGTAATCATGAAGCAGGGATGCAACAGACAACCCAGGCTAGGTGGCAACCATATCTGAATGTTCCTTTTTGAACCGTCCCATCCCCTGTTCTCATGGGTGGAGTTATAGCCCAGAAGTTCATATTGAAGTCCTACCCTCAGAACTCCTCAGTATATAACATTGGAAAGAAAATGTTACCCATGGAACCAGTTAAGATGTAAACATATAATAACCACTTTGATTCATGCATGTCCTTGCAAAAGGAGGGACGTGGAAGGACAGGCACACAGGAAGACTGCCACATAAAGACTAAGGCAAAGGTGGGGATCATGTAAGTCAAAGAAGTCTAAAGACGGCCAATAAAAACCAGCAGAAGCTGTTCTACAACAGATCCCCATCCATGACCCTTGGTAAGAGCCAACATTTTGGATATCATCTTGGACTTCCTACTCCCTCACCAGAAAAAAATGTATTCCCGTCCTGGGCGAAGTGGGCCAAGCTGGCCACTCTACCTTTTTGGGTAGCCCCATCATCCCCTGTGCATTGCTCCCAAATCTCTCTTTATAAACTTATAACTGGATGCTCTCGCCGATTTATGGTAGGGTGATCTGGCCTGACCTTATCCATACTGGATCATAGGCTGTCTTCCCACAGTTTTCCCCATCTGTACCCCAATAATTCATACAGTAAATTCTAGGTTGGTATTATAGCAACGGCTGATAAGCAGCTCCCTGTAGCTCTCCAGAGAAGCCTTGCCTATGGACAATCATGTGTCCCTTGACTCACCACCCATGGACAGCTGGGTTCCCAGTGCTAGTCTAGAGTTTCTGGCCCTCTTTGACCAAGGAACCACAACCCTAAAGGGGCATGATTTTATAAGTTTCCCAAGAATAAGTTCTGTGTACTCTCAAATAAGTTTTGCAATAATAAACAAAATCTGAAATTTGTTGGGTCCCTTGAAAAAACTGATCTTTGTTGCTTGGTAATTGCTTTTTGAAGTTGTGTTGTCTTCATGTGGGAAAGCACTCTGAGCTCCCTCTGTCAACGTCAGCGTTTGCACAGAAAAGCCATCAATTTAAACCATCTTCTCTAGAGATAATCAAATGATACTACGGACAACTTCTGAATGTCAGTATGTCAGTCCAGCTCTCAGAAATAACGGAAAATCTTCTGAGGAAGACACTGTCCTGCTAAGTATTTTAAAATACTTATTTTTATCATTTTTATCTCTGTGTGTGTGTGTGTGTGTGTGTGTGATATGCATTCATGTGTTTGCAGGGTTCAAGAAAGCCACAAGAGGGTGTCTGATCACCTGGAACTGGAGTTACAGATGGTTTTGGAATACCTGACATGGGTACTGAGAGCCAAGCTTTGGTCCCCTGCAAGAGCAGCAAATGCTCTTAACTGTTGACCCATCTTTCCAGTGCTGAGCACTTTTAGTACATATTATAGATGACATATTTTGCATGTGTTTAGTTTTTAAATAAATAAGAATAAGTAAGAGATAAAAATAAGAAATCACTTAACATAAGGAAGCATCAGGACATCACTAGAATTGATATTGTTAACATAGATTATTAAATCATTATTATTTGTAAATTTATTAATATTTTGATGTAAAAATATAACATTTTTGTTGTTGCCTGCAATTCTGCAAAGTCTTTCATTTTAGTCAGTTATATTTATTTATTTCCTTAGACCAAGTTCTTAAAAATGAGATTATTTTAGGTCTGATTACATATTTCAAATTCCTAAAAATGCAAATACCCTGCTTTCTCTAGTCTTTGAGGACAATAATGAAATGTGTTGGCAATCAGCACCGGAGCCCACACAGAAATGTTTATATTATCTTCTAATTTTCACAAGCAAACGATGATTTCATTGAAGGTCAAACACCTTTTTCATGAGAAAAATGTTTATTTTTACCTCCAAGACGGTTGTGGTGAGGATATTGCTTCTCAAATTAAATACATCTTTTTTTTCCCATTTATGCCTCTGATCAGGAAAAATAAAAAGCATTTGATGATGTCAAGACATGGTAAGCTGAACGAGTCAGAAGTGCCAAGGACAGTTTAGCTGTCTCCCTGCGCAGGCATTCCCAAGTCATGCGATACACGGAATAGTTTGAGAGTCGGCCTTGCACTTAATCCCATAGGAGTGGGCTTGGCAAGCTCCTCACCATCATTCTTGTAACCCTAAGGAGTTCCCGGATTCCAGGAAGCCGCCGTGCCTTCCACAGCCAGGTCTTCTCCCATGAATCCTCTTTATTCAGAGTTCGCAGCACTTTCTAATTTTCATAAAACATCATACAAATCCTCTAAACCACTGTCTACCTCTCAGACATAAAAGTGTCACTTGGATTTATGGGCCCCCAAAGTCAATGGAGCCTTGGCTTGTAGGCACAGGGGAGAAGGTTCTGGAACCACTTTGTGGACTGTACCTCATAATAACATGATAACAACATGCCAAATTGGCACAGCTCAGCTGGGCTGAGTCTGCCTGGCCAGTACTTGACTATGTTTGAAACAGAATCACATTCATCAGGAGGTGGCATTTGCAACACAATACAGTGGCTGCTCCTAACGTGGGAAAGAAACATTTCACTATTGGAACAGTTTTTCACACCAAGCGCTGGGTCCTGTTGTAACTAAAGGCAATGTGGAAAACTCTAAGCTTCAAGGGCTACAAACTTGTAGGCGAACAAATCCATGAGCAACAATGCCATCTTAGGGCTGGAGGGATGACTTGATGGTTTAGAGTGACTGCCACGCTTCCAGAGGACCTGAGTTTGCCTCGCAGTACCCACATTGGACAGCTTTACAACTGCTGGTAGCTCCGGGGGATCTGATGCCCTCTTCTGACTGCCACAGGCACCTACACACACGTGGCACACATACACATGCACATAAACAAAAAAAAGGGGGGGCTGGAGAGATGACTCTATGGTTAAGAGCACTAGCTGTTCTTCCAGAGGATCTGGATTCGATTCCCAGTACCTACCTGGTGGCTCATCTGGAACTCCAATGTCATTTTAGGGGATCTGAACCCTCTTCTGGTCTTCAAAGACAATGTACACATGTAGTGTATCTACATATATGCAGGTGGAACACCCATAAGATCCTGAGATTAAATGTATACTATTCTCATGAATTTCTCTGATGTTAGTTAGTACTTAGTGCCCAGAAATTCCACACACATGGAATATTCCATTCCTTCCAATCTTCTAATGAGCCCTCCATGTCTGCATCATCCTAAAAGCTTTCTGCAGACCCTTTTAAAGTGAAAGGCAAGAGCCCATCTTCTTCACAAGGCACTAGGAGCCCAAGCTTCCAGAAAGCCCCATCTATATAAGTAACCCAGAAATAGACAGTGCATTTAATAGAAATTTGAGCTCATCAATTTTACATGCTCCTAACACTCAGAGTGTAGAATGATAATGAGAATCTGGTGTTGGCAGAAGATTCATTTACAAACACAAGTAGCCAGAGAGATGATTAAATCAGTGGATAGTTTGTCAATACCTGTTTCATGTGAAGCCTTACTCTCAAGATGAGTAGCCGTGGTTTCAATAACAATAACAAACAATAATTATGATTCTGTGTTGTACATGTACTTAGATGACACTTTCATCAGAGAACCTAAAAAGATGAGTCTTCGGTTATCTGCCCGCTCCTGACCCCGACAGGCCAGCTTTAACAGACCTATGGATAAACCATACAATCCACACTGTCATTGCCGTCCTTACTGTGCTGAGATGACTTCTGGTCTCTGTGCCAAATGGTCATCTTGTATTGTGTGCACCTAAAGGACTGCGATAAGAGACGGTGTGCGAAAGTTCAGGGTTTAGATCTAAATACAACTGCTGAGCCATGTCTGCCTTGTTCCTTAATTAAGACTATTAACGAGGCTGAGGAGGGGTTCAGAGGGTAGAGTGTACTTGCCTTATAAGCAAGAAGACCCGCATTCAATCCCCAGAACCCATGTGAGTATGGTGATATGTGCTTGTCACCCCAGCTCTGGAAAGGTGGTGACAGTAGAATTCCTGGGACTCAGTGATCAGCTGAAGGCTAGTGAGAGACCCTGTCTCACAAAACAAGGTGGATAGCACCTGAGAAATTGTAGTAGGAAGGCTGCTTGTTTGTCCCTGACTGCTTAGCCCTGAAATAATCACACAGAAACTGTATTAATGAAATCACTGCTTGGCCCATTAACTCTAGCTTCTTATTGGCTAACTCTTACATATTAATTTAACCCATTTCTAGTAATCTGTGTATCGCCAAGTGGCTGTGGCTCACCGGCAAGATTCCAGCCAGCATCTGTCTCTGGCAGAGCTACATGGCTTCTCTCTGACACCCTTCTTTTTCCCAGCATTCAGTTTAGTTTTCCCTGCCTATCTCTGTTCCCCTATAGTTCTGCTATAGGCCCAAAGCAGTTCCTTTATTTATCAATGGTAATCACAGCATACAGAGGGAAATTCCACATGAAGAAATAGCACCCAATGTTGTCTTCTGCACACTCATGCAAACACACACATACAACAACACACACAAACACACATACAGAAGGAGGGAAGGGGGAGGGAGAGAGAGATTTAAAAATTATTAAGGTATTCCATGGTGAAGAAACGGAAAACAAGGAGGCAGAAAGGGCACTCTTAGATCACGTTCAGAACTTCTATATTATTTTAGAAGAAGTGATAGTAATTAAAGGTGTTTATTTGAGAGATGGAGGGCTGGTCAGGTTCACAATCTGATAAGAGCAATTTGGTAGGTTGGAGAGCAGATGAATTGAAGACTACGTATGCCTGGGAGCATCCTAACATCAGAAGGTACTGGACACAGCATGCTACATTCCATGAGAGCCGACTCTATCAGAAGGTACTGGATAAAGCATGCTATATTACAAGAAAGTCAACTCTATCAGAAGGTACTAGACACAGCATGCTACAGACTATGAGAGCCGACTCTATCAGAAGGTACTGGACACAGTATGCTACAGTCTTTGAGAGCTGACTCTCAAGTTCATGCATGCTCCATGTGTTAATCTAGCAAGCATCCAACATAGAAAATGATATTTTGAAAGCAGATTTTGCATTTCTTTTGCTGTTATGAGACCCAGCCTCTCTACTATAAGGCACACAATACTTGGTTATTTCCTTAGGACATAAGAGATTTTATTTTGTGATCTTTGCTACATAAAGGCAATATGATTTAATTACACAAGTCATTCTCAATCATCAAAATAGTTATGCAGTACTTACTAGGGCAGAATGTGTTAATTTATACCAAATATTGTCATAAATGTCTGTATCACAGATTCCATAAAATATCAAAATGAAGCTAATCTTTAAAAAAGAAAAAAAAGTATTTAAAAGGTCTGAAAAACTTGTGAGGAACATCAGTAGTCCACCTCTATATTTATATCAATTTAAAAAATTTTTTTGAAAAAGACTTGTACAGAGTTTAGTGTAGCCAAGCTGACCTCAGACTTGCTATTATATATCCAAGGATGATCTTGAACTTCTGATCCTCCCGCCTTCCCGTTCCAAGTGGACTGTTGGGATTACAGGCATGCACCACCACCCTGGTGCTGAGGTTAAGCAGGGTCCCATGTGTAATAGGCAAGCACGCTACCTACTGAGCTACATGCCTACTGACCCTACATAATTTCTTTTATGATGTGTACCTCATATACCAATGAAGTGGCAATGATCTTTCCACATAGCCATATTAAAAAACAAATGTGTTTCATAAAGGTTTTACTGACAGAATTTGGGAAAGTGTAAAAAAAATCCTTATAATTCCCTAGTGTCCAATAGTTCCCTAGTGTCCAATAGGCAATGCCCATAATGACATAGGAGCTAGATGCTTGACCAGTAAGTCAAATGTATTATCCCCTCTTAGTGACTAGTCTTTTTGTTACTTTTAGCAGGAAACATGTATTCAAAGTTATATGGTTTGACTCATGTATTGAAGAGTCTCAATTCTCAACTGCTGGTGCTATTTTGAGAGGTTCTGGAAAGTTTAGAAGTTGGGCGTTAGCAGAAGGAAGTAGGTCAAGAAAACATGTCCTTGGGGATTGTGTCTTGTCCTGGGCTCCTCTCTATGTCTATGTCTTGTCTATGTCTTGTCTTTGTCTTTATGTCTTTGTCTATGTCTTGTCTATGTCTTTGTCTATGTCTTGTCTATGTCTTTGTCTATGTCTTGTCTATGTCTATGTCTTGTCTATGTGTTTGTCTATGTCTTGTCTATGTCTTTGTCTATGTCTTGTCTATGTCTATGTCTTGCCTATGTCTATGTCTATAGCTTGTCTATGTCTTATATATGTCTATGTCTTTGTCTTGTCTACGTCTTTGTCTATGTCTTGTCTATGTCTTTGTCTATGTCTTGTCTACGTCTGTCTTGTCTATGTCTATGTCTTATCTATGTCTAGTCTATGTCTATATCTTGTCTATGTATTATCTATGTCTATGTCTTTGTCTTATCTACGTCTTTGTCTATGTCTTGTCTATGTCTTTGTCTATGTCTATGTCTTGTCTATGTCTAGTCTATGTCTATATCTTGTCTATGTCTTATCTACGTCTTTGTCTTATCTACGTCTTTGTCTATGTCTTGTCTATGTGTTGTCTATGTCTTGTCTATGACTATGTCTTTGTCTTGTCTATGTCTACATCTGTCTGTGACTGTCTGTGTCTCTCCAATTCTCTACTGACCATGAGTGAGTAGTCTCTGTCATATGCTCCCACCTCCAGAAGATCCTACTTCACCACAGACCTGGAACCCACCAGGCCAAGGACCATAGTATGAGATCTCTGAAATTATAAGCAAAACCACATTTTTTATCTACTTTGTTATTTTTGTCAGGTGTTTTATCATAGTGACGAAATTCTAAATAAAACACAAATAAGATTTTAGTATTTCTTTGTTGTTGTTGTTCCTTGTTTTTTGGAAGGGCTTTATTTCATAGTGTTAAGATGGAATTTTAGCAAGTCAGTGTGCTTTATATTCACACTAAGTCTTTGCAGAAGCTGAAATAAATGAATTGAAGGAGAATGATGAATTCTAGTTTCAGGAGATAGTGGTGTTGCTATTCAGAAGGAAAACAGTAGAGTAGAGTAACGTGGAATGGATTACTCAGGTTCAGCAGGAGCTTTGCTAGGGTGTGAATCTAGTCTGGTATCTGAAATTTTGAGAATGGAAAGAAAAATGAGCCAACAGCTGAACACTCACAGTTGCTTCTTGGGCCTTTGGGGCATTGGTGGATCAGTTGTGCAATGCAGACCTAGGACACAAGAGCACGGTCTACTCTTTCCTCTATACTGTAGAAGCACACACACAGCTCTGTGTGGACTAGGGCTATAGAGGACCTAGGAAAGGAGACTCCTCCCCCCGCCACGTGTTCTCTTAACCATGTGTTGTATAAACCATTCTTTCATCCATTGGTCATTCATCCAACAAGTATGTCTTGAGCATCTGCATAGTGCAGTCACTGTCTCCACGCTGCCCCTTTGCCTGTGAGGGGAGTGAAGCAGATGTGTAATGCCATGACACAGATGTGGGAAAGACAAAGGAAGCCTTGCAGGCTCTTCATGGGAAGAAGAGCAATATCAAAACTGAAGCTGGCTCCCCAGGTATTTGCCCAGTTTCTCTTTGCCTTGTTTTAGTTTTAAACAGTGATTCCCAGTAGAGACCACTCAAGCCCCCAGGGCTACCATACACAGGACAGCCCCATAGCAAAGAATGATCTGAAGAGTCCATGGAGTTGCTGTTTAGAAAGCCTACGTCAGAACCATTAGACTGAACATGCCTGCAATCTCAGCACTTGGGAGACTGAGGCAAGAGGATTGCTCTGAGTTTGAGGCCAACCTGGCCTATATAGCAAGATCCTTGCTTAAAAATACAAACACGAAAGAAAAAAGGGAAAGGAAAGAAAGGAGGAAAGATGGGAGGATGAGGGAGGGGAGGGAGAAAGAGGGAGAGAGAAAGGGAGGAATGAAAGAAAAAGCGAGTGAACAAAGGAAAGAAGGCCAAGAAAATAAAGGAAGGAAGGAGAAAGAAAAAAAAGAAAGGCTTCTTGGCTCTGAAATGCTTCCGGCAGATCCCATTAGATAACCAGGAACCAAGTTTGTGTTAATAAAAATGGTTTCTCTCTTCTGAACTGAAGTTGACACTGCCATTCAGTCTTCTCAGAAAACAATCCCAACCTACATTCTTCTTTGAAAAATGGAATGTGTCCTCTGTGGGGAGCTTCAAATGCATTCCGCATCGTTGCCAGTTGTCCCCTAGAAGCGGCAGAATTTCCTGTGGGTAATTAGTGTACAATGACAGACTACACGGGGTGATGGCCTATTGGTCTACAATGACAGACTACACGGGGTGATGGCCTGTTGGTCTACAATGACAGACTACACGGGGTGATGGCCTGTTGGTCTGCAATGACAGACTGCATGGATGATGGCCTGGCCTGTTGGTCTGCAATGACAGACTACACGGGGTGATGGCCTGTTGGTCTACAATGACAGACTACACGGGGTGATGGCCTGTTGGTCTACAATGACA
>LOEQ01002242.1:114472-126643 GCA_001685075.1 Bramus lutescens | reverse complement strand
TTTATGCAGTACTGAGTTACACTGTTTCTTTATGCAGTACTGAGTTACACTGTTTCTTTATTTAGTACTGAGTTACACTGTTTCTTTATGCAGTACTGAGTTATACTGACCTGTTTAAAACAATAGTTTGACCTGTCTGGTTTGTTAGTGTCTGTGTTGCTTTTAGCTTTTCCAACACATCATGTAATAATTTACTCTGTAGCTGGAATGGCTTAACTTTCTAAGAGTGGACTCTGACACAGATTATCGATTGGGGGAGTTGTAGCATTCATGGGACCTCGGGTTCCATTCACTAAAACTCTAACCTCTTTCAATAGTATGTGCCTGCTGGAATCTTCCTCTATGTCATGTGCCCAGTAACGATTCTGTGGTCGAGGCCCCCACGGGCCAAGGAGAAGTCAAACAGGATACAGTCAGACAGGCTGGTCAGTGTTTTGAGTAGAGGTACATCATCACCAGCTCCCCCTACAAACCCACTTCCACCATATCCCAGACATCCTTAGCCTCGCTGCCCAGTGGATTAAAACACCAATCAGAATGTACGACATCACCCACAAGAGACAACAAAGCCAAAACTAAATAAAACAATCTCCTTCATTAAATTTTGGGATCTGCTTTAGAGGAGAAAATTTTTATAGAGGTGTGCTTGCATGAAACAAACTACTTTCTTTCTGCAAAGGAGCCTCAGTGTCCTCCTTCTTCGGTTAGAAAGTCTGAACGTTCTACTAAGCACCATGGATGGGGTTGTCTGCTACACAGACTTAGTATTGGACCAGAGGCTTCAGGGAACCCGTGAGATGATGTCTGGATCTCTTGTGATGTTTCCATCCTCAGCTATTCTGTCAAATCTCACTAGTGAAGTTGGCTCCCAGGATTGGCTCTGCTTACCCACGTTATAGTTTGGGAAGACCTTAGGTAGAACAGTGAAGAGATGTACCTTTCTTTTCTTGAAAATACAATTATTTTGCATTCACTGTATACATATATATATATATATTCACATATACCTTAGCTTTATTGGTGGAAACTTGGGTCCAAAATTCATCATTTAATGTTTGATTAGCCATCTGTATCATATGTCATGACGTCAAAGGCAGGACTGCAAAACAAGGAGGCTAAGGCAGCATTGCCTGACTCACAGGCGCAGAAGCTGATAATTACGTAATATTTGAAGCTGTCGCACAAGGACTGATGGTGCAGTGTGCTGGTGGAGAGCCCACCTAGCAAGGATGAGGGCCTATGATCCTACCTCAGCACCAATAATAGAGGACTCCCTCATCTCATTTTTCTGGTTTATGCTGTGGAAAGAATTACAGTTGAGACCCAGTTCTTCAGATGGATAGAAACTCCAGCTTATGCAAATCCTTTAGCACAAAGTTTAATACACAGAGCATGCTGCCCCAGAATTCAGCTTAGCTCTATCCTGCCATTTCATTCTGATATCAGTGGTTATGCCCACTGCTTCCCAAGGAACAACCCTAACATATGTAAAGGGTTGTTAAAAACTAACAAGATGGGGGAAAAGGAGCATAATGTATCAGAAGCAAGAACAAAGTGAGTTTGCAGCATATGACAGAGGGTCCTACTGAGAACACGTGTTTATTATGAGCCTGGCGTGCCCATGATTTTACCGGTGCTGTGGTGGGCTTTGAATTTGCTCTTCAGAAGACAAGGCGGTCCCTAAGCTTTCGAATAATATTTACATAGAATTTTCAGGGCTGGAGAGATGGCTCAGTAGTGAAGAGGGCACACTGTGCTTCCTGGGGACCCAGTCTGATTCTCAGAGCCCATGGCGGTTGGCTCACAACCACAGTAATGTCAGTTTCCTTCAGCCTGAAAGGGGGAACTCACCGGCTCCTGGATGGGAGTGTGGGTCTCTGAGGGTCCACGGAACCATGTTTTCCTTTGTCCTGGCTGCAGTGTGTTCTGCGCTGCAATCTGGCTTTGCAGTTTCTCTTGTTGCTGGGAATCCTCTGCATCAATGGAGCTGCAATGCATCTGCTCGTCCCTACTGCTTCATAATTGTGCCATTTTCAACAGGGAATGCAGCCTCGCAGTTCATCTCTGCTATCCCATGGGAGTGACCATTGAGGTGTTTGTATCAGTCAGCAACTGCTATGTAACAAATGATTCCCAAACAGAATAGCTTAAGGTAGTATCTCTTCTTAGTGCATACGACGGAGTCAGAACTTGAGTGGGAAAGTATCTATGCTTGTCGGTGGCCACTGTTTCTCCTGAGTTTGCTGCTGAGGTCCTGGCTCAAGGAACTGTGCTAGCAAAAGCCTGGTTCTTCTTCCACTGAACAGTAACAGACATCCATGATGGCAAGGCGATCTACAGTCATGTCACATGACAAGCACCACGCTGGGGATCACAAAGAGAAGATTCCTGATGGAGACAGGGCACCTCTTGGCAAATCATTGAAAAGCTATGATGCAGACGCAGTTGGCACTACCCCACAGGGAAGTCCCAGGCCCACAGGTAGAAGAATGGACTAATCTCTGGCACACTATAGGGAAAAAGATTAATATTTTCCCATGGAGGTGGACCTTCAAAGTGAGGTGGAGAGTCCACTGGGTACCAGCATCTGCACACTTGCTTCCTGTATTCCAGAAGTGATGGGGCATGCTATTGTGTTCTGATCTATAAGGTCTTGTACTTCTGTGATCCAGTCAATCCCAAGTCAATTTATAATCAATACCAAGCTCATGCTAACCCCAGTTTCCTTCTCTTGTTCTATTTGTATCAGGGTAAAACCAAAGATAACACTCATCTGAATTCCCAGAATTACCTCCTATCCTCCACACATGGTTGTCAGGTAAGCTGTCCAGAGTAGTCTTTCCATGACACTGCTCTTCAGATAGCATTACTGGTATATATGTTTATACAGGTGGGTGCACATGGATGCATGTATGTGATGTAGAGGTCAGAGGTCAGATTCCTTACGTGCCGCTCACTTTGGATTTTGAGATGGTCTCTCACTGGCCTGGAGCTCATCCACTCAGCTAGGCTGGCTGACCAACAAGCCCTAACTTCCTGCGATTACAAATGGATGCCACCACAGTTGAATTTTCACATGGGTTCCAGGGTTCAAATTCAGGTCCTCCCACTTGTGGTAAACACTTTTCCACTTGAGCCATCTTCCCAGCCCCTCAGCCAGAACCACTCGATGGCCCTTATTATCTCTGGAGGGAAGCCCAGACAACTTAACTATACAAAATGGAGGCTTGACACTTCCCCCACTGCTCCCTGGCTTTTCTCCACTCCTTCCTCATTGTCTAGATTAGACCAGCGTTCAACAAATATGGAATCATGTAAACACTACAGGGTGTATTTAACCAGAGAGTGCTAAGTCCTAAGCTCTGTGGTCAGGGGCCTGTTTAGTGTGTGGGATGAGGAACGGAGACAGAAAACTACACAAAAAAGGTTTAGCATCCTGGGAATAGAAGCAAAAAGAGCATCTTGTCTTAAAAAAAGGAAGAATTTTCTAAAAACTTTGTAGAATTTGAGCAGATTGAAGTAGAACACAGTTTACTCTAAAGAATTATTCTTTCTAATAATTCTGAGGAAGACTTGGGTCCTTGGAGTCATCAGCCTTAACAGGACCCACCAATGTCAAGAGACCTCAACCTGGCCTATTCTTCTACAAAATAAAGCACCCAACACAATGCCAGCAGAACGAACACATATCTAAGACATCATGCTAAGCACAGTAATGCTCTCTCTGATGAAGACACTCAAGTCCAGTAGCTCCACCGATGACATTGCCAAAATTCTAAATGCTGAGTCCCTCGGTGATGATAAGAGAGAATGCCGCTACCCACGTCCGTGAGAGACAGGAATATAGCTTTGCCACTGTGGGGAGCTGAGACCTGATGTGCCTCCTTCAGACGGGCCCTGGCTTCCTGGAATGTTCTGGTATACTGAAGTCATTGCCTCTTATGCTGCATTAGAAGTGGTAGGTCTGGTGCAGAGTAGTTCCCACTTATCCATGATAGACATGTCCCAAGGGGACAAATGAAGCCTCTGTGGTGTCCAACCTCTTTCAGGCAACAGTTTAATTAATAACCTGGGATGGAAGGAAGTTAACAGCAAAACCTACTAAAAAATAGGATGACTGGCACCCACACAGTATGACAAAAATTATCATCGGAGTGATCTTGCTTCCCCCCACCAGCCCCCCTTACCTAAAAAGCTCACATCACTGGACGCAACTCTTTCAGACGGCAGCTGACCAGGCTTGACCATGCAGAACTGTAACCACAGGGAGTGAGATCACAGAGAGAACAGCAGGAGCTGACACGGCAGAAAGAGCAAGAAGTCAGAATTCCACCAGAAGATTGCCAGCCATGGGGCTCGGGTGGGACAGAAACAGCCCTGGGCCACAGCGCCCATGTTTTACAATGGATAATACAAACAATATCAATAATAATACATTAAATGATGATGATTCTCCTGCCTCCTCTACGTCCTGCTCCTCCTCCTCCTCTCCCCCTTCTCATTTCCTCTCCTCCTCCTTCTGAGACGGGTCCTCCATCTACATCCCAGGTCAGCCGGCCTCGAACTCATCATGACCCTCTAGCCTTGGCCATCTGTGTTATAGGCATGAGCCATCATATATCTAACTTGGAATCCCTTAAATTCTGACACTGATAATTGTGGCCATGTCTTAGGGATAAATAAACATATCTAAAACTCCAAGGGCATAATAACTAAAACTGAAATGATTTTTGAATTTATTGGGTTTTGTTTTCAATCGTTTAAGCCAGCATCATCTTGCACATTGCCAGAGTAGCAAAGAGTGAGAATATGGAGATATGCCGGCAGCAATTATTCCCAAGCTGGTAGCCCCCATGGGTGTACGCCTGTGACATCAGATAGACAAGGCAGCTGGCCTGGCATCAGAACGGCGTGAAACATGGATTCCAACCAAACCATCACAGGACACTGCCACCTTGACTCAAGTTCCATTAAACTCCACCGGACATCACCCCTCATCCCAAATATCACACATGGGGCCTCTTACTTGGAGTTGAAAAGCTAGATCAAAGTCAAGGCACAGTTTCTATTGTTTGATACTTTGCTCAAAATTTGTCAACACTATCGAAAGATCCTGAGGACTCGGGGCGAGAAGAGAATGCCAGGCAGAGAAACTACAGCAGGCTTTGGCTTTGATCAGTCAGTACTGATTATTCTCTGAGCTCTAAATTATGTATTCGAAGCTTCTGGCTCTTTCCACACAACACTGCAACTCCTTCCTTCCTTCCTGGCTAGAGTAGCCTTTGGAATACAGACAGACCCTCCAAGCAACGACAGAAGTTCTTAGGAGACGTTCCCAGTATATATGATTTTGTAAGAATGAGGAAACTCACGTCTCACCGAGGTGGGAGGCCCAAGTCGCCCAGAAGATCACTTCAGCTTCTATTCAGTCCCGCAGCTGGGCCTTGGGTTGGGCCACCCTAGCATTTACCCCATCGAGGACCTGCTGAAGTTTGTGAAGGGATTACTCCTGTGGAACAATATCAGCAGGATCTTCATGACCCAGTGATGATGGTGTACCTGAAACCAGAGGCCTTCAACCAGACTGTGACTCATTGCATTGACCATTCATTAGTAAAGTCGATAGGACAAAATGGCACACTGTGTGACACACCAAGGCCCCCAGTGCCACCAGGATGGATGAAGAGGTGTGGAGAGGCCGGAAAGAGGGGAAGCAAAGAGGTCTTTTGCTGTTTTTGTTGTTGTTGTTGTTGTTGTTCTTATTTTTGTTTGCTTGCTTGCTTTGTTTTGTTCTCTTTTGAGAGATGCTGCAAGGGTGAGAGAAAGATATGGGAGGACCAGAAGGTGAGCAAAATTGGGGTGCATGTGAAATTCCCATATAATCAATAAAGAACTTTATAAAAAAGAATTAGGAGATTCAACACAAAAACTCACTCATAAGTTGGCCTTATTCATCACCCAGTACAGCGGACACTATGTGAACACTGACCCTACGCATCTGGGAAGACCTTTATCTCTTCCTGTGGTGCTATAGCTTGGTGACCAGAAAGACCCAGGTTCCTCTGGACACCTGCCAGTTGGGCTTTGCTCGCGTTCTCATGCTGCCTGAAAACTGACCTTCACAATAAGAATGTCTTTGCTAGATTAAATTCACTTAAGAGCAAACTGCAAGGCTTGTTAAATACCCCATTGAATTATTTTCAGAATATAGGCAGGAACCTGGAAGTGCATCCAAGTGCTACACCTGTAGCAATTCATGCTCATTCTGCTGGCAGTATTGCTGCTTAGGGCTCCATGTTGCATCCTGTGCCGTGATGGGCAAGGTAATGAAGCGTTAAGTCTGGCCAGGGATGAAGGACAGCCCTGTCTCGGCTTCATGCCAACCAAGGAACATATATCAGAGCAAAATAACACTGGAGTGGCTGATATGTTTTCTTGGCAATCACCAGGACTGACTTGAGTTGTACCTTGTAGACATAAAGCATATCTTTTGTTTATACATGTGTGTACTCATGCATGTGGAAGGGCATATGTGTACATATGGCTGTGGAGACAGGAGGATAACCCCAGGTGTCATCCTTAAGAATGCTGGCCTCCTCTGACTCAGGAACTCTACGTTGAATACCACAGCATCAAAGTCACAGGCTCTCATAGAGCTTCCAATACAACACTGCCAGTTTTTATGGGAAGGAAGAACTTCGTGGATCTCTATTATATTTGTGTGCATGCATGCATGCGCATGCACACATGAGCATGTGCTCCGGTGTACATGTGGAGGGGTAAGCTCTCATTGGGGGTGTGGATGCCCACGTGGGAAGGCAAAGGATCCATTGCTGGTGTCGTTTCTGAGTGCCGTTTACCTTGGTTTTGAACATCTCTCACTGGCCTGGAACCCTCTCCTTCGGTGGCCATTTAGCCCAGACGATCCTCCTGCTTCCTAGCTCTGGTAGGGAAGCACCTACATTGACACTGAGATTTTTCATGTGGGTTTTGAGGATTGAACTCAGGTCCTAGTCCTTAAGAGTCAAGCACTTTACCAACTGAACCCCAGCCCCGAAGCGCTCATCTTAGGCTTTGGTTTTCCTTATTTTCTAACTGGGTATCTGTAATTAAGACCTCAATGGTAGAGTACAACCATGATCAAGGATAAAGTTAATCAGCTTTCTTGGTGCATAACTATATTGCTGTGATTGAATATATGAACAAAGAAACTTAAGGAAAAGGGGGTATTCTGGCTTGTGGTTTGAGGCACAGCCCATGTGGTGAGGAAGGAAGAACTGCATGGATCTAAAGAGGCCGGGGTCACGTGGTGTGCACAGTAAGGAAGCAGGGTGATGAACGCTGGAGGCTCACCTCCTCTCCAGCCCATCAATGGGGAGTCCTGCCCTCCCTCAGGCTGAGTCTTCTCTCCTCAGCTAAGCCGTCTAGGAAATATCCTCATAGACACGCCCTGAGCTGTGTCTCCAGGGTGACGCTAAGTCCAATCACCTTGACAGTGAAGATGAGCAATGACAGATGGCGGCAGAGTTTTAAAGTAAACGCAACCAATCTCCAGTTGGCCCCATCTCCCCTCTGTGCCTTTTCCTTCAGCATCCACTCTGTCTCCCAGTACTACTTCCTTCCTCCCTCCATCTCTTCGAGCAGTGATATCGTTATTGGCCCTTTTCCTTCTCTTTTATCCAGATGCTTTAGACGAGGATGTTTTTAGCAGCTCTCTGGGCTCAGTATAAGCTGCAGTGAGCGGCTCATCCTAATGGATCTATTGCGCACCACCTTCCTCTACTAAAGGGAATTTCTGCTGTCCAAATGAAAAAGACGAGTTACGTGGAGAGAGAGAGAAATTTCCCAGCATCCCCCAACTAGGACAATGCTCTCTCAATGTTAGGACCATCTCTAGATAAGTCCAGTGAATCTCCCGTGTGTTCAGTCTCTTGACCAACAACTGGGAGACAATAGAATAAGGTAAGATGGCTGTGGGGGTAGAGATGGAGGAGAATCATTCCCTGCTTGGAAGAAGTCCCTGAAGCCTTCTCACAGGGAGCAGGACTAGTACTAATCCTTGGAATACACGGTAGGAGACTGCTCTGTGTCAGCCCTTGAAAGTATTTGCTGGTACAGCTAAAACGAAGAGCATGGAAGAACCTGGCCCAGCACTGGCCAGGGTCTGGAAGCTTGAGCAGGAGGGATTGTAGCCCTCACTCTGGGTTTTACCTTGAAAACAGCTACCTGGGTGCAAGCTTTCCCTCCTGTAGCCTCAGACCCATCGTCAAATCCTGCTCTAGGGAGCTAAGGCTACCCCTGTGGAGCCAGACACAGCAGTCCAGCACATCCTTCCTCTTCTTCCTTCTCACTGGCTCATCTGTCCATAATCTTCCACTACTTCCCCTGGCTAATGGAGAGACAGGGGCCCTAAAGGCTCTAAGAGATGGAAGGATAATTAAGTCATCAAGGGCATCTCATGGAGCTATGGCCCCATCTTGGTTGAACATGCTGGGGTCTGAAAGTCTGTTGGGGTTCAACTGTTATGAGTTCAACAAAATTCCTCTGTTGAAGCTCTAACCCCCAGACCCCAGAAGATGAAATTATTTGTAAGCAAGACCATTGTGATCCAACCAGTGTAGATGAGCTCTAGGGGTGGGGCCCTTATCAAGCATGCTGGTGGGCTCATAAGAAGTGAGCACTAGAGTACAACCATGCACACAGCCACATGAAGATGGAGGCAGAGATGGAGAGACATGGAGACCGTGCCTTCGTAAGTCAAGGGACCTCGAAGACAACCAGAAACACTACAAGCCTGGAGCCTGTCCTGAGAAGGAACCTGCCCGGCTCACAGCTGGAACGTGCTCTTCTGAGCTCACATCCAAGCATCTCTGTTGCTTAAGTCACCCAGTTTGTAAAGTTTTGTTAACTTAGCCCCCAGGCTACTGATGGAGTTACATAAAATCCTCTCTGACCAGGCAGCCAGAGGGACAGGACACCAGCGACCTTGTGCTGGTACAGGATAAAGAAGCATGGTACAGGAGGACTTTGGAGGCACTTTCTGGAAGGTTCAGTGGGAGGAATCTCAGAAGAGAGCTTAGTCTTAGCTTGGCCACTCTCTGGGTGGCCTTGACTCCAACCAGGTCATTTCCTAAACACTTTACTCCACTTCTGGGCATTGACGGTGCCAGTGGGGTATCTCAGAGTTCCTCTAAGAACATCACTAAATCTGAGGACACTCCAAAGCTTCTTGAATACCTCATAAATCCTTCTGGGCTTTATGAGAGCTGACTCTCAGTACACGTAGGGCATACCCGTGTCATTGTCCACAGCTTCATTGTACTAAGGCAGCCAGTTCAGTACCGACTTGAGCCATGGCCTGTGTGAGGTGTCAGGTATAGGGTTAGACACTGTTGGTTCCTGAAGGGTGAGGCCACAGACTTGAACCCCCTTCAAGATCGCATGCACCCTCCCTTGGAGCTCTGGTTTGTAAACACCTCTCTCTGCTAATGATTATTTTTAAGAGATGGTTTCAGAATATCACCTGGTTGGCACTTCCATGATTTTCTGGAGCACTAAAGACCACTTTCGAAAATTACAACTCTCCTTCCACTGTATCACGAGAGCACTTTCCTCCGTGGTAATTACTACCTTCTCCAGGGTTATCTGCTCCACACATGCATGGAGCTTAGTCTGTTTCCCTTGATGATAACGTCAGCTACAGGAAGGCAAGACCTGCTGGCTGCTTTGATCACGACTGATGCACCCTCGGGGATAAGTAGCTTAGGAGCTCTCCTGGTAAATGCCACACCCTCCAGGCACCTAGTTCAGTCCTAGGCCCATGGTAAACACTTAACTAGCATCTGTGGAGTGACTATATGATGACCATAACCCTGAGAATTGATAAGCTTTTGGAGAATAAAGATGGGGATTAAGGGGTCCACAAACTGGAAGGTCCTGATCAAATTCACAGGGATTAAAGGTGGCATCCACATCCTATAACTTACACAAATCTTAGAAAAGCAGAACACCAGAAATAACTCAGTAGTAATTTAGTACAGCAATTAATGTTATGGCCCATTTGGGCTGTGGGCTCTTCATTCTCATATAGTGAGGTGGTGGAATTCTAAGATGGTCCCAACATGCCCTTCCTCCGTGGGCTGAGCCTTGTAGAAGCTCTTCCCCTGAGTGTAGGCAGAACTTGTAAGTGTGGGATCAGCTGGTGGTTGACTCACAGGCTGTAGCAAGGACAGCTCAGATGGGGGAGCCTGAACTCAACAGGAGACATATTTAAGACCGCCTCCACCCCCACAGACCACAGATAGGGCGGCCTGGAGGAACGAGTGACAGGCATTCAAAGAACAGTCTACGAGGTCATACAGGATGTCAGAGACGTTTTTCTCTCTCTGCCGCTGAATAGATGACAACGCTGGGAAGAAGGATATTGTTTATCTCACAGTTCCATCATGGAAGGGGCAAGGTGGCTGGGGCTCTGGCTTTGGTGCAGGATGTCACACTTCTCACATCTGGTAGATAAGTAACAGAAAGACAGAGACTCAGGCCTGAAGCAAGGCTCATAACCTGGATCCGAGGGACCTACTTCTACCAGTCAGGCAGACACACAGCAACTCCTCCAAGTGCGTCTTTGGGGTCTCAAAGTGATGCTAAAGTTTAGATAAGGCCAAAGGCATTAGAGTCCCAGTCAAGCTGTGACCCACGCAACAGTGTCTGGCCTTCAGTCTCATGCTATAAAGTGTTAGGATTGTGTCTCTTTGAGGAGACAAGTACCTCTCTGGCTGGTAGTGGTTCCTTCTCCCCATGAGATCCTGGGGAAATTCCCATTCCTTTGGTGTCCATTGTTTCTATAGTCTGAGAGGGAGATTGAAAGATACAGTATATCCATTCCTGTGGGGCCAGCTACAAAACATTTAGGTGTCGACAGTGGAGATGCTTCTGTGGCATGGTGACTCCATGAAAGTCCGCCGCGTTGTGAATGTACAATGGCAAAAAATCACACAGTGCATTATGTACACAGTATCATACCTTTTACAAAAGGAAGGAACACAGAAATAAAATGAAAGAAAATCACCTATTTTACTTTGTTATGGCTAAAGGTATTTTCTTCACAACTCAAGTATCCAAAATCATTTCTAGTTTACTCAAAATATCCTTCAATTTCAAAATAATTTCTATCATGTTTTTACAATAATAAAAACCCACTATCAAATAACTATTAAATTCCATTGACTCCCATGGATTAGAAAAATTGAAGGAAATTAATAAGAAATGGAAAAACAATACCTTAAATCCCAGGAATCATCTTGAGCTTCAAAAGACAGCAGGAAGAAGTGCCACGCCCAGGTTGGAGCAGCAACACCTGCCNNNNAGCCAGAGAACAGGCTGGCATTTACACCAGCCCCATGGCTGCTCAGAGAGACCAGGATAAGCCAACTATTTGTGAGAATGGAAAGAAGGGAGAAAGGAGAGGAGGAAGGAGGGAGGGAGGAGGGGGACAGAGGGAGGGAAGAGGAGGGAGGGACAGAGGGAGGGAGGGGAAGGAAGGAGGGAAGGAAGGAAGGGGAGACAGGAAGAAAGGGAGAGAGGGACAAAGGGAGGAAGGGAAAGAGGAAGGGAGGAGGAAGGGAGGCAGAGGGAGAGAGGAGGGAAATAGGGGTGAGGGAAGGAGGAAGGGAGGGAGGGATATAGGAGACCCAGGAAGATTCTGTCAAAGGCCAAGAATGGGGTCCTAGCCCAGGTGACCATGCCATGGAGAAAGGGTATTAAGAAGAGACAGTGGAGAGCTGCCATGCTGGGTGGGGCACTGAGGGCTGCAACTGTGCCTTCTGAGGGAACAAGGACCATCGAATGTGCAACTTTGTAACTTGTTCCCCTGAACATGAACACCAGCTCCCAACCAGGCTATTCTCTAACAAGAAGAGGGACTGGGGTCTGGAGAGGGAATATTTCAGCTGGCAAAGGCTTGTTCCTCAAGTGTGAGGCTGTTATCCTGAACCTACATTTTTATAAAAGTTGGGCAGATGGAGTATTTTTATAATCTCAAATAGCAGGACAGCCTAACTGGTGACCTCCTGGTAAAAGAGAGATCCTGTCTCAAAGTATGTGCGTAATATCCCTGAGGATGACATCAAACGTTGTTCCATGGAGAGAGAGAGAGAGAGAGAGAGAGAGAGA
>LOEQ01002242.1:95556-109028 GCA_001685075.1 Bramus lutescens | reverse complement strand
AGTTCATCACGTCAGTGCAGCGGCTAACACGTGGGACTTAGAGTTCATCACGTCTCTTAGGTGTGTCTCTCTAGCCTCTCTAGCTACAGGGCCAGTGTAATTTTCCTCCCGCCTTGCACCTCACTTGCAGGTCACAACTGCACTCCAAGTGGCTTCCAGAGGGGTCTTACCAAGATTGGAAAGCTGACTGTAAGCCTCTCTTGTGCTGCATTCTTGGGTGGCTCCCCTCACATCAAAGGAGTCTTAGGTTTCTATCCTGGGATTTTATTTTCCCCTGCTCTGTCCCCCTCTGCCCCCCTCCAGTCCAATGCACAGTGGGAGTGAGGGAGAGACAGAGCACAGGGTTGAGGCTGTAGATAGCATGGGAAGCTGGAAGCGTTTCACCTGGATATTGCCATTCTCAGTGGAGGATGGAGATTTCAAAGGCTCTCCCAAAGTCTGTGAACAGTTAATAAAACAGGAGAAAATTGAATACAGGACAGCAAATCGTTGGCATTAACACTGGAGTGGGGGTGGGGGAGCGTTGGAATGCAATTTCACATTTTTCAGGAACTTGTAAAATTATGTTGGCCCTTTCAATAGCTTATATTCAAAACATAATCTCCAGGCTCTAATATCATCGCCATAACTCCACCGAACTAACCCTAAACAAGTACAGCTAGGTCTATAATATCCATCTATTAAGGAAAAATGCACAAAAGATCAAAGTATTGCCAAGTGCATTATGGAGAATTATTTATGTCTTCTAGAAGATTATCCCCCATACAGTCTGGCATGATAAGGACCTGGGCTGACTTTGTTCTACAGACTCGGAAAGCCTCTGTCTTAGACGCTGCTCTTGTTGCCTCCTTAAGTGGAGTCAAAAGAACAAAGCATTTTCCAGAAGGAATGGAGCTGTATCTGTCCTCAGAGCTGCCCAGAGATCAAACAACTCTTTTAGCAGTTTTATTAGATGTCTTCAGAGGCCTTCAAACAATGCTTGGTTTTATAAGTGGGGAGAGCTGGAGGACGGGGACCTCCTACGTGTAAACAAGTGGAGCTGTCAATCATGACTTTTGAAAACGTATATATTTCATAACAAGACTGCCTAGATATGTTTCTGGGTTCCCTTGGTTTGTGTGATTCTTTTACAGTAGTTTAGAGGTGAGCTCTCCAACCACTGAATGACTCTTATTTATCTAGATAAGCAGATTACGGTGCTGTAGCATTTGGGGTTGTTAGGCAGGAAAATGTACAAAGAAGATTCTGCCCCTGAGCTTGTTTCCTGGAGTGGATCTGAGAAAGCACCACAGTTGAATGTCTTAAGCACAAGCTTTTGTTGCCTTGGGACTTGTTCCTACTGAGGTTCTGAGGAAGAACGCGCCCCAGGACTTTCTTAGCCTCTATTGGTTTCTGCTAGTCTCCCTTGGTGTGTCTTGCATTCTAGAAGCATCCCTCTTATCTCCATCCCCATCTTAACTTGAGAGATGGGTGGGGGGAGGTAGGAGAAGGAGGGGGAGGGGGAAG
The DNA here is from genome assembly GCA_001685075.1 of Bramus lutescens. Classification (NCBI taxonomy): domain Eukaryota; kingdom Metazoa; phylum Chordata; class Mammalia; order Rodentia; family Cricetidae; genus Bramus; species Bramus lutescens. The sequence continues at coordinate 107,522 of LOEQ01002242.1, read as the reverse complement.
AGAGAGAGATTCTGGAGGACTCAGGCTTCTATCTGCAGTATACCAAGTCAAGGTGGCCTTCACAATTTAGCCCACAACAGCCAGGAAATGGCTGGAGTGATTTTAGCCCAAGAAGGTTTGCCCAGCGTGCAAAAGGCTCCCATTCAATCCCCAGCTACGAAGAAGAGGAAAGATGTCAGTTACACCTGACACCGTCCTTGTGACCCCATTGCCTGCCTTGGTTCTTGGACCATCTGGTGACATCTCAGAGCCAGCTCTAGAAGTGTCCGGTGTCCAGTGACAAAGTATCTACATTGTCCAGACCATTCATAGGCTGAGATTCTACAGAGAGGAAAACTTAGAACAGCTGAGGCTTGATTTCTTTGCCTTTTAACATAAAAATAAGAAATGGTAGCACATACCTTTAATCTCTTGGGAGGCGGAGCAATTGAGGCCAGCCTGGTCTACAAAGTGAGTTCCAGGACAGTCAAGGTTACACAGAGAAACCTGTCTAGAGAAACAAAAACAAAAACAAAACAAACAACAACAACAAAAGTCCAGCGTAATAAAACATGAAGAAAAATAACTATTCTGGACACTCTACAGCAGAGACCACAAATTCAATGCTATTTTGTTACTTTTCCCTAGTTGTTGCTACTTACCTGTTAGGAACAGGAGTTCTGTCAGCAGGAAACCCCTTGTTGGGGCAGGAGAGACCGCTCGGTGGTTGAGTACTGGTCCCTCTGGAAGATGCAAGTTTAGTTCCAAAGCCACATAGAAGTCCAACACCAAGAGGATGGGATGCCTCTGCCTCTGCGAGCACTCACCCTCATGTGTAAAGACCCACCCACAGACACAATTACATAATCAAAAATAAAATATATTTTAGTAGAAGAAAGCCCCTTTGCCATATTATCACACAGACTAATAGTTTCTACCACACAATTATCCAAACATTTTAAAAACCAAACAGGTTAGGAACAAATAATCCATCTTCCTAAACAATGGTTTTGGTTGTGGCTCTCTCTACAGATGGAGATCCGACTTCCTGTCATACAGAACTACCTCTTCAAATGCTTACACTGTGCTAATTGATCTTTTAATTGGTTCAGTCAACACGAGAGTCTTTGCACACAACAGAGACTAATTGCTACAAGGGACTTCAGTCAGGCTGGCTCGGTGCTGAGAAGACTACACATCAACTGCTCAGAAGAGGCTGACCGCACCCCAGGAGAAGCTCTAGGGAGACACACTGTGCTTCTAGAAAGGGTTTTCCTAGCAATGGGCAGAGTTAATGATGGTGGGACCACACAACACAGGAGCTCACACCGGCTTCCTAATTTACACATTACTTTTTTTCTAATGGGACATGATACCCTGTGGCGATATTTTGCATGTACTCTAACGAATAAAGCTTGCCTGAGGGTCAGAGTGTGGAGCAAGCCACTAGTTAGTCACAGAGGCCAGGCGGTGGTGGCTCACACCTTTAATCCAAGCACTTGGGAGTCACACACCTTTAATCCCAGCACTAGGGAGGTGGAGACAGGAGGCTGGACTGGAGAGACAGGAGCTCATGGCTTTTAGTCTGCGGATTCCTGGAGACAGGATCTTGTCCCCTTCAGTCTGAGGATTCAGTAGAGGTAAAAAGTCTCTCTACTGGCTGGCTCCTTTTACTTCTCTGATCTTTCAGCATTTACTCCAATATCTGACTCCGGGTTTTTGTTATTAAGACCAATTAGAATTCGTGCTGCCTTACCTATTGTCCACTTCCTTTATTCCTTCGACATCTCTTGGACCTCAAAACCTTAATCCATTTCCTTATTACCAGCTGTGCAGGTTAATACTGTCCACTTCCTGGGACCTAGAATCGCACAGGAGGCAAACCTCTGCATATCTCCCATTTTCCTTTACTTTCTTCCTTTATTTTATTTGGACTAAGTTCTCCAGTGCCTTAAATCAAGATAAATTGTTTCCACTCAAGCACTGTGCTGGAGAGAATAGTTTTTAAAAACTGACATTGGGATCTCAGCTTGGTTAGCTGGTGATCTTTTAGAAAAAGTTGTATCTTAGTTTTAATTGTTTCTGTGTGCATGTGTGTGTGTGTGTGTGTGTGTGTGCGTGCGCGCACACACACGAATGCCAGTGTCCTTGGAGGTCAGAGGTGTTGAAGCCCCTGGAGCTGGAGCTACAGGGTGTCGGTGCAGTAAACTTCCCAGTGTGGATTCTGGCAACTGAGCTGAGGTTTCTGGGACCTCCTCCTCTGGAAGAACTGCATGCACTCTTAACATTGAGCATCTCCTCAGACTCCAGAGCGATCAGCTTAAAACTTCAGGGTTAAAACTCATTCATCTATGAAGGCATTTAAGCTGAGGTGTTTAAAAGGTTGGACTTTCACTGCTGACTTAATTTGCTACCACCACCCTTCACACACACACACACTCACACATACACGCACACATACAATCACACATACACGCACACATACACACACACATATCACACACATACACACACTCACACATACACACACGTACACTCACACACACACATAGTCTCCATAGTCTCTTCTCTCTATCTCTCCCCTGCCCCCAAGAAAACACACAGGAATTGAAAAGAATGTTTAAAATGTATTCTGGTTACTTATACATCAAGTACTTATAATTACTTTAAAATATTTTGAGTCAAAGTACTGGACATCCCAAGGCCCAACAGCACTGTGAATGTCTCCAGCAGTGCATCCTGCATTCCATATTTGATTAAAAGTCATTTCCGTAGATTTCCTCACCAATCAGCTTCAGTCGGCCTTCCCCTGCGCCATGTTGTTCAGCCATCAACACCGGGGGCACCTGTGTCTGTTCTCTCTGCATTACCCAGTGTCGGATGTTTGTTAGAGCAATGGTTATCAACTGGTTGCTGCCCCACTACCACTGCTCATACCCGGTGTCTGCTCCCTGCCTTCTCCTCCATATTTACAGAGCGTGCCTCCCATCACTAGCCTTGCTGTGGCTTGCTCAAGGGTGGAATGGGAGCCAGACTGTGCAGAGACAAATGAGACTGTGCGACGCAGTGGTGAGGACCCCGAGCTCACAGGGTCTCTGTCCGTGTAGAGACAAACGAGACTGTGCGATGCAGTGGTGAGGACCCCGAGCTCACAGGGTCTCTGTCCGTGTAGAGACAAATTAGACTGCGTAGANGAGACTGTGCGACGCAGTGGTGAGGACCCCGAGCTCACAGGGTCTCTGTCCGTGTAGAGACAAACGAGACTGTGCGATGCAGTGGTGAGGACCCCGAGCTCACAGGGTCTCTGTCCGTGTAGAGACAAATTAGACTGCGTAGACGCAGTGGTGAGGACCCCGAGCTCACAGAGTCTCTGTCCGTGTAGAGACAAATTAGACTGCGCAGACGCAGTGGTGAGGACCCTGAGCTCACAGGGTCTCTGTCCGTGTAGAGACAAATTAGACTGCGCAGACACAGTGGTGAGGCATCCGAGCTCACAGGGTCTCTGTTCTTCAGACACTAGCTGATGCAGAGCGTTTCAGCCGAAGGTTCTCCAACAGTGAGTGTGCAGGGCTGTCCTGCCTGAACTCGTGTAATTCTCACAGGCTCATTTCCACAGGAAATATCCCAGTACTGTCTGGGGAAACTGTCTAGATGGAAAAATACATGTGTCGGGTGTGAGGGTGGGGATTTCTGCCTTACGCATTCCTACTGTGTGCTGGATAATAATCATGAGCTAAATGACTCATATTTGTGTGTCACAAAGAGTACGTGTATGCTGCACGTGCATGTATGTGGGTACATGTGCATGTGTGTATGTGTGTGGCGGTCAAAGATAACTGGAGTGCCCTCTGTTTAGTTTTGTGAGCTAGGACTCTCACTGGCCTAAAGCTGGCAGATTACACTGAGCTCTGTGGTCAGTGAGCCCCCAGGGCTCCTCCTCTCTCCAACCCTCCTCACTGGGATTAGACTCACACAAAACTCTTCTGGAGAGAAACTATTTCATAGATGAAATTGAGGCAAAGAAGTCCATGCAAAGGTCATGTGGTTTCCGCAGACTCCAAGTCCCAAGCACAATGCTCAGCTACTGCTTGATGTTAGCTGGGCAGCACAAGACCCTGGCATTTTTCTCTGAGGCTGTAAGGCTCCCCTTGAATTCCACAGCATCCGGTGGGGTGCACAAACCTAATGTCTAGGGGGTGATGTCACATTTGGGTACCTTCTCCTTTCTCCTACACTCCCTGTGAGTTTCATGCCTTAATCATCTGTGAGTCACCTTCAAGGACAATCCTTAGGCACCCAGTCCTGTACTATAGTTAGGTGCCTTTAAAGCCAACATGTCTACACGGCTTCGGGCTGACACGATTGGGAGTGTTGGATAAAATAATGATTGGGTCTTTCCCTTAATCTAGAGACAAGAATGCAACTCAGATGAAGATGTACTTGGTTGGGTCATGAAGGCTTCTCCAGAAGAGCTGAGAGTTGGGGCTTTGGCTGGGTAGATCTTTGATAGAAAAGAACCTAGAGATGACAAAGGGGGAAGCCAAAGCTGAGCAGAGCGTCTAGACATAGAAAGTATGGGAAACACTTATTGTGTTCCAAAAGGACGTGCCTCAGCTTTGGCTCGATGCCAGCTGCGCCGAAGCATCTATTTGGGGCTTTGTTTCCCACCTCTGAACACACACTTACATTCATAATGGATCAGAAGAAGAAGACTAAATTTACTCCACAGCCAACATTCTTGCAGCAAAAGATAAGAGAAGCAGACTCTTTGAAATGGCCACGTTCAGCAGATGAAGACATGGAGAGGGGAATTCCTCGGCCAAGCTGGCGCAGCTCTAGCGAGGAGAAATGTCACTGAGAGACAAGAGCGTGAGTGCGGCGTGGGGCAGTGACACGCCAGTGTCTGCTCCCTTCCCGTGGCAGGAAACGGAGAGGAGAAGAAACCTCGTGACAGATTCTTTTTACCCAAACCAAAGCACAACCGCCAACCAACACAAAATAGGGGTGAAGGAGAACATCAGGAAACAATAGTGCTGAATTCCCTCCCAAGGGAAGAGACGAGAAAGGAAGAGAATCTTTTTCTAAGTAAACCCCGTTATATTTTGATTTCGAAAGGCATGATGATGGATCTCATGCTCAAAAATAAAATAAAGCAGTCAGAATAAGGATAAGGCAATACGAATCCCAAAAGCAAACTGATAGCAAAATGAATAGACTTCTGTCTGCAATGGGAGTCAGACCATGGTAAAGGAAGCTAGAGAAGAAAATGAGAGAAGAAAGAAGGCAGTGGAGAGAAGGGGGAGGGGGAGGGGGATCAGAGCAGGCATGTGTACCTGGTGATCATGGGATTTGGCTACATGACATCACTTTGGGAAGAACAAAATGAGTATCTTGTGGGGGATGCAGCACTGGGGGTCAGACGGGGACACTGTTTAACTGAGTACACATCCTGGAAGAACTGCGTAAATGTGTAGAGACCGATGCTGACGCTGGGGAGCCAGAGTTCTCACTGAGGGAAACGTCATAGAAATATGTCACGGAGGGAGGTAAGGGAGAACTCTGCAGAGGTAAGTAAAGCTTGGATTTCTAAAACGTGAGGGCTTCCATAGGAATACATGCATGCCTCTTTGCTAGTACAAAAGAGAGAGAGAGAGAGAGAGAGAGAGAGAGAGAGTCTCTCCCAGTCGAACAAAAGAACAAAGACATTTCATTTTACAAACAGCAGCCCTACCCAGTACAGTTAGTCCCACCGAGGCCTTGGTTTTACTTTCCACAGCTTCATTAGGTCTGGTCAGCTAATATTTAATGAAGAGTTCGGTAAATAAATATTTTGCATCATAGGATGCTTAGAGTAACCTAGTGACATTTTGTATCACCCTGTTGTCTTACCAATGAATACATGAGTTTTCATCCAGTATGTCCACATTGTATAAGCTACCTGTCCATTAGTCTTTTATTAGCTGTCTTGGCTAAAAGGCTAATTGTACGTCTGAGATTTGGTATTCTGCACAGCTTTTGTTATCCATCGGAGAGCTTGGAATGTATCTTCCAGGGATACAGAGGGGCTACTCTATCCAGATCTTGATTTTAGAGCTACTGTCTATTCAAATGAATCAAAAATATATAGAGAAATAAAGAATTCCAGGGTTGAAGCATGGTAGAGACACATTGATCTAAAAAAAAGCATACTCAAAACAAGACTGTGGGTAAGGTAACCACCAAAAAGAGTTCATGAACAGGCAGGGAGACACCAAGCCCGTGGTCGCATGCTAAGGTATTCTAAGTGAGATGAGGAGGGGATGTCAAGTTGGAAAAACTTACTTTTACAGTCTTAACCCAGTTCATTTCGGGAATAACTGCCAGTAAAAGCTAAATACAAGAGGGAATAAATGAAGACCAAAACGTTTGCCTGACCTTGAAATGCCATGCCATTGTTTATTAGATGCAAAGCACACTTTAAAATACTCAAGATCACCTTAATTAGATAACCAGTAGTGACATCAACAGCGAGGGGCTGGAGTCTTCTCTGGTAGCGTCCAGTCCTGGAGAGGGACGCAGGAAACCCTCACGGACTGGGTCACTGAATCTATTCACGAGGAGACTTCCAAGTCCAGAGGTCAGACTGAAAGCCGGAGGTGATGTAAGTGACTTCAAAATGGTGTTCCAAGCACAAGCGAAGCCTGAACACAACCGTTTCCAAATAAATAGAGAGGCTGAAGAGACAGGGCAATAAAGGAACTACCTGACTCTCAGAGGCATGCTGGAGGGAAGTGCTCTTTCAGACAGTAAGTCAGTGGGTAAATTTGGAACAGAAATGATAGATCAGATAAATTACTGTATCAATGTTAAAGCTACTGAGGGTTGTAACCATATGATCATTGTGTAATGGAATGTCCAATGAGATGGAAAATTTACCCCAAGATAGTTCAAGAAAAGTGGTGCATTAATGTGTGTGCCTATGTGTATGTGTGTTAGAGTGTGTGTGCTTGTATGTATATATGTGTGTGTGTGCACGTATTTGTATGTCTGTGCATGTGTTTGTGGGAGACGAAGAGAAAGTACAAAAAAATCAATGATTGGGATGACTGTCTGTCCCAGGAACTCTTTCCTTCTGGGACTTCTCTTTACGTCTTGCTATGATTTCCAAATAAGAATTGGGAAGTGATGCTCATCTGTGGGTGGTTCCAATGGGAGAGCACAGTAGAAGTTACAGAGAGGCCCTCCCCACTGAACACACACACACACACACACACACACACACTCACATGGGCAGTTCATTCTGATTTTCAGGTCAGCTACTACACTACAACTTGATTTCTAAATGCTCTTTTCTAATTGGCATTATGAAAACCTCCAAGGGTGTTCTGAGATCGTGTATATCCTGGGCACCTGACTCCCGAATATACGGGGTCTCTAGTGGCCTAGGAGTCTCCATTTGTTAAAATCCAGACAGGGGACTGCACACAGACCTGTTAATATACACATCATGCGTTATTGCACAGTTTCTGTATTTTCCGTCACACTCAAGCCATGCGTGTCTCCCCTCCTGCTGTATGTCACACATTCTGTTCCTCCATACAGACCATCACAGCCCTGAGGGCTACTGGTGTCTCATCCACACCTGCCTGGAGCCCACAGGTCAGTCTTTGGATCTCTCTGTCTCTGTCTCTCTCTCTCTCTCCATCATTCTCCCCTCCAGGCTGCTAGGATTAAGCTGTCACATGTCCCCTTTCTTTGCACTTCGGATCCCAGTGACCCAGGATTAAAGTCTGAGCTACGCTCAACCTGCACCGTCCACTGTACAGATGAGCGAACGTCAGTCAAGGCTTTCCTATTCCTCCAGGTGCCTGCCTCTGTGGTCCCAATTGTGCCTGCGACTTTCTTCTTTCTTGTCTCCTTTTTTCTTTCCTCGCCCTTCCCTCTATCTAGCTCTGTGTGTCCTGGAGATATACTACTCTGGTTTCAGCTCAGCAACTTGTAATCTCCTTGTCTCAATCTGAAGCATCTGCCAGTGGGAGATAACAATGGTTTCACAGTGAGGATGGTCAGCCACTCTGGCAATCTTTCCCTTCACTGCCTTCTGGGACCTCCCAGATAACGGCCTGTTCTACGCGAAGCAACCACAGTGCACCCCACCCCAACAGCCCACAGTCATTCTCCCCAAAACATCTGTTTAGGCACTGATGGTATTTTCCTTATTTGAAGGCTTGCTGAACTGGTTATGCCATTTGACTTTTATACCAGTTTCTGTATTTGAACTCAATCCTTAAATAAAAGCTCATACAAATAACACAGCAACAACTCAAAAGCAAGCAAGCTTGGTCTATCATCTAGATAGGAGTGCACCTTGGGCAGTGTGTGACGCCTCTTGGCTTGCAGGTCTGGCATGTTCTATATTGCACCGAACAATTTACAGCTCAAACAAACCAAGGCAAGGTCAAGAGGCTTCCTAGGAGAACACTAATTTCTACCATAAAAAACACAGCAGTAAAGACTCCTCTCTGGAAGATGAAGGGAACTGTACACAACTGTCTGGACTCATCCTCATCCACCACTCACCTTCCGAGACCTCTGTGACAACCCGTGTGTTCATGTCAGAACACATGGCTCACCTGGGTTAGACTGATAAAACTGGGGTACAAGAGGCATAGAGGAGCTGACAGCGATCCTCCAGATGCTGAACGGAAGAGCCAGAGGTTAAACCCAGATGGCTTGGCCCACAGTCACCACTTCCATCTATGTAATAATTCACCTGTAAAACAATCAGGGCTCAACAGCAAAAGGTGTGAGCTGCTGAAAGTGTCCATGCATCCAGGAGCGACCCTTGTACAGGAATCTGTGACAGGCATGATGTATGCACATGCCTGCATGGATCACCCACACTGCTCCGGCTGTAATAAGGACTCAGTGGCCTTAGAATAAGCGGCTGGAGCTGTCCTTTCCTGTGTGAGACAGCGGTACAAACCTGTTTCTTGCAAGGAAATTTGCACCAGTGCATTGGCCAATATGTTATGCTAATTTGCAAAAAAATATTTCCCCAAGAGTTTATCTGGTACCATTTTATATGCCAAGCAGTATCAGTGGAGAGCTGGAAGACTCAGTACAAGCTTCCCATTCTACAAAGACCTTACTTGGGAAGCAAGGCAGGCAGGGCCTGAAGATAAGAAGCCAACTTGGGTGATTGCAGCGTGGTATCAGACACTGCGAGGCTGAGAGCTTCAAAGAAACAGGCACCCTCGGGGAGAGGCTGTCCAAGGCACCCTCCCCAAACCTGGCAGCTTTAGCTGAAGAGTCTTCTGGCTCAAGTATCTCCTCTCAGCATGGGTTTCTAGCTTGGTAAAGGAAGAGTGTCACAGATGCAGAAATCGTGCTAACAGAAAAGCCATACAGTATCTTTGGCACAAGTGTATGGGTGTGATATTTAGAAAATGTTAGGTAAGTTTGGACAAGGGTCCCTAAACAAGAAGACACTTAATGGCTTTGTGTGCTGGGCATCCATAGCAACTGTTGCTATAATGAATATCACCCTTACACCCCCTCAAACCTGATGTCACTGCTCACACAGACTCTCATGGAAGACTTGACAACCTATCAAAGCAACCATTCCTCAGGAGACACTGATAACAGCTTTGCCTCTATGGAGCCCAAACCCCATTTTGCAAGCTTCAGTGTCACAAAACAGATATTCTCAGACCCTGTTCATCTGTTGGACAGTTTTTGAGAGAGGGTTGAAATTCTACAGGTTATAAATCACTATAATGATGCTTTATATTAACTCAATATAGTGTCTCTCAAAATTCTTATACTGAGTAGGGAGGCTTTATTGGAGCTTGCAGAAATACCACAGATGTAATCCTTGGTAGACTGGTATGGAGAGCTGTGGCCTTTGGACTCTGAAAGTACCCAAAAAAGCAAATGTAAAAGTCTTTGTTAAGTCTTTCGGAAGACCACTGGAAACTTCTAACAGAAACTCTCGCCCACAGTTATGTGCATCCTCTGTGTAGGATATGCTCAAATCACCAACAATTTTGGAGAATAAATTAAACTTCGTTACATTGTAAAAAACACAATCTTTAAATGCAATTTACAAAGCTAAAGCCATAGCAAGACTGCAACAAACTATATTTCATCAGAATATATTTGTCTTTCTTAAAAGCAGAGAAACCCACCTGATCTCAGTTTATGTTTGCAGCTTTGCACGGTCGGGATGGAAACAAACCAAGGAAGAGATTACCAGCCGTACTGCTCGGGCTTTGCTGTCAACTTGCCGCCCTCCCAGGCTTAGAAAGTAAAATTTGCTAAGTTAAATAGATTAGATGAGGAATATTCTGTTTTAGAAAATAAAGTACACACACACACACACACACGGTGTGTGTGTGTGTGTGTGTGTGTGTGTGTGAAACACTCCCTATCCTTTGTTGAAAGCCTTGCTGGTTTGTTGAGAATGAAGGAGAGGTAAGGTTACATATGGTTCAGGGGGAGTAAAAACATGGTGGTAGTGATACAGACTTGAAATAGTCCCAAGTACCCACACATTTGCAGCACGCATACTGCCTGACTTCCCTCAGAGAAAGCCCTTGAGGTCACGGCCATTTTGAAAGGCTCTAGAGTGACCAGACCAGAACCTCGCCTCATTTCAGAGCACCACACGGAACGTATCTACGAATTCCAATAAGAACAATCTCTGAAGACGACTCTTCCAAGCTTAGCTGGCGTGAGGGCATTCATAAGTAATCTCGCCCCCAAGAAGTTCATTTTCAAGAATACACTTACATCACTAATTGTTCTCACTCAGAAAGCTATTTAATGCTCCGAGATGCCCCAGCCCCGCCCCACTGCCTGCCTTTCAAAGTCTTCTGGTCAGAAGGATGTGCTTGTAGCATCAACCATCAGGAGGTGGCCGTGCCCTCTCTTGTCCGAACAGGGACAGAGGACCAGGGTGTGGATGGAAGCAGCAAATGACTCCCTCTTACTGGGGAACGATAAATAGAGCACCTCACGGAATGATGACTAACGTGCGGGCAGACACAGCGGGTAGCTACGAGTGGACGCGTGACTCACGAGCCATAGAGAAACACATCCTCAGTGGGTAAAAATGACTTCTCTAAACAGGCAACTAGCAATTAAAAAGAAATCAACCCTAAACACAAACATTTTCTACCCCAAAAAAGGACAGTGCTGACCCTGGAGTGTTTTCTGTGTTCATATACAAGTCTGAATTTAAAAAAAAAAAAAACCCAAATGATTGATTTTTTTTCTTTTGAGCACCTCAGTCTTGGTGAAAAAGAGAGTGATAAGTACATGTATCTGGGTACAATTTGCCCTGCATTAAAACCACTTCAAGAGGGCCCGAAGTAGTTAATATTAGAGATTGCAAAATACTTAAAGCTGCTTCTCAACACTCAGAGGAAATTAATAAATTGAGTGAGAAACTGAACCAATAATTTTCAAGAATTTTCTTGCATGAAAAGAGTGGGATTAGGTCCCTCCAACGGAAGCACGGGAAGGCAGCATGCTGGTTATTAAAACTGGCTGCTACTTGCTTTTTTGCTGCATGATGCCAAATACAAGAGGACAGCCATCTGCCCTACCAATTCGGAGCCCCACCTTCCAGAAGCAAGCAGTTGAGAGAGTGCTTTATTCTGAACCCGGGAAGGCTGAAAATATGCTAAAAGAGACAGGAGAGTCATCCTCCAGCAGGCCCACAGGGTCCGTTTGCGTGACTTTGTCAGCTACAAGTTGCTAGAGATTTTACTGGCCTATAAGCAATCACAGCCAAGTGAAAGCTGAGCTAAGCACAAAGAGACCTGGCTGGGTCTCCAGAACCTTCTGTTAAGGGGTTGGATGTGGTGCTGCCGCCTTGTAATCCCTACATTGGGGGTGGCAGGGGTGGAGATAAGGTCTCCAGAGCCTTCTGTTAAGGGGTTGGATGTGGTAATGCGGCTATCTTGTAATCCCTGCACTGGGGGGAGGGGGGAGGACTGGGG
>LOEQ01002242.1:84816-95487 GCA_001685075.1 Bramus lutescens | reverse complement strand
AGAAAGGCTTTCTTTAAAAAAAAAAATAGAAAGAAAAGAAAAAGAAAAAAAAGGTGAATGGTGCCTGTGGTATAGCATCCATGACTGCCCTCTGAATCTCACATGCATGTGGCATATGTGCATGCACCTCCTATTCCATGCTCACATACTTACACACACACACACTGCTTTCTTTGTGTCTGGTTCTGAAAGTCAGAGAGATAGTCCCTTCCCTATGGGGCTTATCAGCCTCCTGGGAACAACAATCTAAAGCCCTGGGGATGAATATCACTTGGAGACAGGCTGCTCAGGAAGAACTATAAGGATGAACCCACATGTGGTATGAATTCCAGAGAAAGTATGGTAGGAGGCTTCATGTAGTAGCAGAAACTAGGGTTGGGGGGGTACACTAATACTGGTTTCCTTAAAGCTTTATTTGGAAACAATGCCCTAGTTATGGAAGATGTTTATCTCGGGACCTGATTTCCCAATTATTACTTTTCATTTGCTGTCTTGTGAACCATCCGAGAGCAAGACGCAGACAAGCTGTCTTATTCCTAAGCACTCGATTGTACATTTCCCAACAAGGACGCGCTCTTTCATAAGCAAGGTGCAGTTATCAAAATCAGCAACAGGCCTCGATACGGCCCAGTCATCTAACCACAGAGACGATGTTCCAACCGTCCTACTGGCAATGTGCTCTCTGATCCTGTGGGTGGCATGTGCTCTCTGATCCTGTGGGTGGCATATGCTCTCTGATCCCGTGGGTAGCTGTGTCTTCAGAGGAACCAGGGGACCTCTGTATTCCTAGTCAGGTGCTAGGAGTGGCTCAGAGGGCAAGGCTGCTCTCACACCGTGTAAATGTGAGCGGAGAGGTCTATTACAAGATGCCACTCAACACTCTCCTGGGACAACATCTGCCTCATTCTGCAGCCCACTCCTTTCTCAGAGCTCCTGAAGACACGATTTGAAAGGGCTCAGTCGCTGCCAAAGGAGTCTAGTCGGGCAGTTTTTCCTTTCCAGTCCCGTTTCCCAGTGCCAGCTTCCTCCTCCTCCCTGTCTGCCCTATGTCTGACACTGAAGCCACATCAGACACCGTAGAAGAGGCAGACACTTACCCTGTCAACGCCTCTCTGGCTGCCTGACTGTTAGTCGTAGGGGGTCATGAGCAGACAGAGCCCTTCTAATACCAGATGACTTAATCCTTCCAGCTGCTGAAGGGAAGGACCCAGCTGCCTGTCCACCAGGTGACGGGAATCAGGCAGGAGCAACGGTGGGGACATGCCCTGCCCTGATGTGACAACCATCGTACCTCCTCTTATGGGAGTCCAGCTAGTCCAAGATTCCAAACACCAGGCAGGCAGAATCTTCAGCAGTTAACCTGGGATTTTCATTTTTCAAAGACTTTCTGGGTCCTTCCCTGCAGATGTGGAAATCATTTCAACATGCTCTTCTCTAAGACTTGAAACCCAGCCGACTTCTCATGCTTAGTAACAGACACGCTTTAGGACTGGTCCTCAGGATGGCCTGCTAGCCAATTACACCCATGTGACTTTTGTAATGACGCTGCTGGACCTTCCAGAAATATGAAAGGATGAACGATGTAATGACCAGTTCCTGGAATCAATCGCATGTGCTTTTCCAGAACTTTCTCACAGTCTACTACAGATTTGTTTCATTAACACAAAGCCTAACATTTTCTCAAGCTAACAAAAAAAAAGTGATAAAGAATGCATAAAATCGGGGGGTGGGTGCAAAGAGAGCACTTTGATGAGGCTTGCATAGTTTCATTTATATTCAGTATAGATGAGAATGAGTCTAGACACTATTCAGTGGGGTTTACAGCATCCAACTTCCAGGTCATCTGGGAACTGCTAAAACACGTGAGTGAGCCCCACCACAGCCCACTGCATCCAACAAGAGGCCAGCCTGACCTGCGCACAAGTCGCAGGGGCAGAATCCCCCAGTCACATATGGACTGTGCCTGAGGTCACCAGAGACACTTAAATCCCCAAAGAGAGCAAGCGTTCCGTCAAAGACCAAGTAACTCATGTTGTACTGCATTTTCCAGAATGGAGTTACACAGATTACGCAAATAAAAACATGTCACACTCATTCAAGCTTAAACGTGGGATAAATAATGAACAAGATTTTGGTATATCCCAAACAATACGTGGATATACCCATACTAAAAACACATTTGTAGTTAACCAGAAATTCACATCACCTTGGCACCTACTATTTAATCATGCTGAAGAGACTCTAGGGCTTAAAAACTGTCTGATTCCTTCATGTGTCTTTTTATTAGCCAAGCAGAAGACAATGGTGGACCAAGAAGAAAGATGTGGCAAGTTATGATGCTCTCAAAAGGGTTTCAGTTATAGAATTTGTAGAGAACAACCACCTAAAACAACCCTATTGTGTGTGTGTGCAAGTGTGTGTGTGTGTGTGTGTGTGTGTGTGTGTGGTGTGCATGTGCTCCCACAAGCACAGACTAGAAAAGCCAACCTTGGACTTTGCACATACTCACTGATTATTCTAGCACTAGGCTATATCCCTAGCCCATAATTTTCTTAAACACAAAGATCACTAGTTCTAATTGTTACTTTTGAATTAATGAAATTTGTGAGAATAAAAGATGACAACAGTCCAATCTGCTCTCTGTGCTGGGCCATGTTACTTCCTTGTCTGGTTTTAAATATGGTCACCAAGAACAGAATACCCCGAGTGCACCTGTCCTTCTCTGACATGGTTTGCCATCTGGTTGCTAGTTTGGAACCGCAGGCCCTGTCCCTGGAACTGTCACCGCCTGTGGTCCTTCAGCCCCAGGTCATCCAAAGAACAAAGCACCTCCCACACCTGTCAGGCTAAACTGCCCCATCCAGAGGCAGGTCTACACTGCACTCTGTGACACCACAATGCTGCCCTTTCTGTTAACCCTTCCCGTGGACTGGAAGGGAGCCAAGGAAACCTAGATCTGAGAAGGCCTGGGAAGCCAAAGTCACTTTTTCCTGGAAAATAGCTTTGGAGGACAAGTAAGCTCTTCTGAGTGAAGATTTCCTCAAGACTAAAGGATTTCTCTAGAACACTGGCCTTTTCTGCCTTTACTTATCTGCCTACCTTCTGTCCCTTTCTCTCCTCCTTCATGTCTGAAGTTCACCTCGTTCAGCATGGCTGCCTGAGACCAAAGCCAATGCGTTTGCTGCCTTTCCTGAGTCCTGGTAGGAAAGTGTTGGTTTGGAACATTTTCTGAAACATGAAAGTTGCTCACGCTTTGAGGAGAGGTTTTACAGCTAAAGAAGAGAACCCTCCAGTTACCCACAGTTGATGAAGTCTGTCATGCCTCACCTCTACATATGCACATTTCAATATTGTAATGAACTGAATTATTAAATGACATCCACAATGAAGAAAAAGTAATGAATAGAAAAAGAGAGTATTATATATAGTCCCAAATCAGAGTTCCTCCAGAAGAAAAAAATGTGAACATTGACAGACACTCCAGGTCAGTGGCTGTGCTGGAATGAGACAGGTACTATGTGACTAAGGTCGATGAGGGACATAAAATGCACAGGGCAGTCACGGGAATGGAAAGAATTCAACTATGTGTTAAACGGACAAGAAAACAGAAATGAGAAAAACACATAAAAGTATCCCAAGTAACAGAAAGTCTTAATTGGTTTTTATTTAGTTACAAAATGGTAATACCATCAACTGGCCATGATCTTCAGAACAAAACAGAACACTGTCGAAACAAAGTAAGGAAATCTTGGAAGCCCTGACCTCCAGTTCCCACGCAACCCTAAATACATAGATGCGGGGCAGCTGACATGTTTTTCTGTCCCAACAGAAGAAATCGGATCCGGCAGAGAACCAAACAGTTTCCATGCCCACAACTCACATCTATTCATCTTTTTCCTCCAACTGCTCTTCACATCATATTTTAAAGAGTCCCCCTTCATTGAGTCTTCCGAGGCAAGGTCTGTGAAAAACAAAACTTGGCAGAGAAGAATGTTGAATAAGGACTGTGAGTGGGAAAACCATGTTCTTCATCTGTTACCAGAGTCCCAGAAGAAAGAGCAATGGTGGTAAATAACATCTTCGCACCGATTTGTTTGAAGGGGCACACACGGGGCAGAGGGCAACTGCAATGGTGTCTTGGCACTAGATGTCTGGAGCCACTGCTACCTCTGTTCTCCCTGGTGCAGAGCCCATTCCAAAGACGGCGTGCTGAGTGTTCAGTGTGCAGAGAAGAGTCAGGATGAAGCGCTGCATGGGAGCAGCATCCTCGTTTGAGCACAGGCACCCACGGTGCTCTACTTGTAAACCTCAGATGGGATGATGGAGCTCACAATGCACCCTTGGAATATGGCCCCACTGGCAAAGGCTCACATTGAGACAGTGACAATTAATCCTCAACAGGATGCAATGGCTCTCTTGGCTGAAGCGGCGATGCAGCAGCGGAAGAAGCTTGGTACCGTTGTAGCAGATACGAGTTTGGTTGCAAGCACCCATGTCAGCTGGCTCCAGTCACTTGTGGCTCCAGCTCTAAGGGATTCAATGCCACTTCTGGCCTCTGCAGGTACCTGCACTCATACACACACACACGATTTTTAAAATTAGTAAAACCATTTTAAAAATGAACTTTTGGTCCCCAGCACAGTGCCCATGTCAGGTGGTTCACAACGGCTTGCAACTCCAGCACCAAGGGATCCAATGACCTCTTCTGCCTCTGCAGAGCTTCATACACCGGGCACATACACATGCACACACAGACACACACAGACACACCACAATTAATAAAAATAAAAAAGAAATGTTACCTGCCCTCCTTTGTCAGCCTAAAGACATCAATTTATCTCATGAACGTAGCATACCAGAGTGAAAAAAAGCAACCCTGATCCCTGGAGACAAAGCCACCAACCCACGTAAGGCAGACTCACTGCAGTGACTCAGGCTTTCCCTGAGTTCCTTCCAGTTGGTTCAGGGATGATTTCCCATAACTTAGTGCTAGTCCTTAGAATGAGAGGGGCACCCACTTGTTTGCACCTTTCCTGCTGGTGAAATCCCTGTGAGTAAAGAGCCTGACGTGGATAAAACGAGGCTGTCTTTTCTCCAGTGGACAGCTGCGGGCTCAGTTTCTGTGCCGCATCCCCTTGACCCTAAGTGACAGAAGAAAAGCTGGGCGTTTGGGCTTCCCTTCCAACATAAAGATGCCCCACTCACTTGGATCTGTTCCGAGATTTAATAACTGCGGTTTCCTTCCAAGCCCTGGGACTCTTCCCCACAGCCTGGATACATTAGGACAGACCTAACAGCACATCAACAGCAGCTGCTTACCAAGAAAAAAAGGTTTAACCACCATCCACCGGTGTTGCATTCCCAGAAGCAGGGGGGGTGTGCCTTAAAATTGCCAAGCTTCTGGCTGGATGTGAGCCTTGGCTTTCCCAGCAATTGCGGGAGGTAAGCTGGTGCAACAGGGATTCTGGGTAGGCCTCCTAGCCTCAGATCTACTGCCCCCCTCTTGTTCCGTGTAATTTCCCTCACAGAAGACAAGAGCTTTCCATTTCACAATCACAGAACAGATACCTGTGAGAAAGGTTACGCTGACAAGCCCACACTTGGCTTTAAATGGTTAATGGAACGTCTTCCCCAGAAGAGGATGCTGAAGATTCAGGGAGGACTAAGCAAGGACTCAGAACAGGTCAAGCCATGTAGAGGCAAATCTCCCCTGCTTCTGAGTCTGGTGAAATGCCAGCCACCACAAGGTACCCATCCATGAACCCAAAGAAGAGACTTGGTACATGATTTTCTAAGGATGTGTGGAAAGAGAGAATTATTTTAGCCATTGCTGTCAAAGAGTTTTTGAAGTTGGGCAAAAGTATTAAAAAAAAAAACCACATTACTGTTGATTCCATGAAGTAGAAACACGTAGTCTAGAAATTTCTACCCTTCTCAACACCAGCTACTGTAGAATCCATAACTACATCTCAATATAAGAACACATAATCATATAGTTACTTCAAGCTTACTCTTTAAGTAAAAATATGTAAAATTGCTTTTACCATTGGTGGGCCTCATTCTGAAAATAAGAAAGGCCTCTCTGCATTGCATCTGGGGCCATGTTTCTTTTTTTAAGATTTACTTTTATTTATGTATATGTGTGACTATATGTAGGTGCATATCTTACATGTATATGTGATATGGCATGTGTATATGTAGGTGCAGCTACCATGGAAGCCTGAAGAAGGTATCAGATCACTGGAGCTGTAGTTATAGGTTGAGACCCATCTGATTTGGGTTCTGGGAACCAAAATCTCATTTTTTGGAAAAACAAGCAAGCACTCATTCCCCGAGCTATCCCTCCTACTCCACGCCATGCTTCCTAGGGGCCTTTGTCTATATGTCATTTTACTCTCTTTTATTCTACTGCACTTTCTGCGCTGTAAGATCTCTTACATCTTCTTTTCCCTTTTAGGATGTCGTGGTTCACGCTGCCGTGACTTTTACTGAATGTTCTTCCTCCTTGTGTCGTCCTGCAGCTCCACAAACTCAGATGCAGAAACTGACTTCCATCTGAGTTAGAGAGTCTGTGCATAGCACTCCGGCTGTGCTGTGGCTTTCCCATGTGTGTACTCAGGGGCCACACACTTGTCCTCTGCAGTTGTTGGCATTCACCACTGGGTTTAGGTGACGCCAGTTTCAGCTTTATGTTAGGGAGTTTTCCTTCAGCTTTTTGCCTGATGGTCTGAGCCCCAGCCGATCATTGTCATGAGCTGTGATTTCCGTGTGTGACCACAGCCTGGTGGCACTGTAGTTGGTTCCTCCTTTGTTTACTAATTCTTCTATAAAAGCAAATCATTTGCCATCTGCTCCCAACTATTTGAGTAGCCTGAGGCACAGCTGTCTGGAAGGGGAGGCTCTGTGTTTATTTATTTCCTTTAATAATAAGCTTTCAGAATAATGAATTTGATTCCTAGCATACTTGGGGGTAGGAGGCAGCTAGGCGAGCCTAATGTTGCTATGAATTCATAACATAGGGTAAGTATTTCAATACACTGAATATTATGCATTTTCCATAATCAGCACTGCATGTCTTTGCTTACCCTGTCCAGTGGGACCTGTGCAGGTCGACTTCCATGTTCTCCAAATGTTTTCCCACAGACGGTTGGTGTCTTTGTGGTCCTATGTGACATGATGCCTCAGGCTCTTCATGACCCCTGCTGCTCCACTGTTTCCTTTCTGTAGAGAAGATGTGTAAAGCCCAAAGTGAACTGCATCTCGACCAGATGCTCTGAGTTTCTTGGGTCACAAAGTCAAAATGAATACTTTGAAGAGGAATACATAAGGAAATCAATCTCAAGATCCTTTCGTCAAAATTTAAAGTTATATGTTTTTGTTTAAATCCTTTAATTTTTTGGTTTGGTTCTCTTTGTCCAATGTAAAAAAAAAGTTCTTTTTAAAAGAGACTTTAATTTGCTTCTTAATTATTCATATGTATGTATATATGTGTGGGGCTATGCACATGCTTGGGTGCAGTGCCCATGGAGGCCGGAAGAGGGCATCAGGTCCTCTGGAACTGAGGTTACAGGCAGCTGTGAGCTGCTGCACTGGCATCCTCTGGAAGACAATAAGCCTGCTCACTGCTGAGCCATCTTCTCAGCCAAGAAAAACCTTGTTTCCCTATAACATAAACATGATTATTATATGCCCTATCTTGATTTATAAAAAACCCAATGCCTATATGGTTTAAATCTGAAATGTCCTCCCTAGGCTCATGTTTTTAACACTTGTTCCCCAATTAGTGGTATTACTTTGGGAGGCAGTGAACTGTGTGAAGGTGGGACCTAGCTGGCAGAGACCAGGCACCACAAACAGGCCTTCCAAGAGTCTGACCTGCTCCTGAGTTCCTCCTCCTGTTTCCTTAGGCTCCAGCTTCCATGGTTATGGCTTTCAGCTCATGATTCAGCCTCCACAGTTATGGCTCCAGCACACACTATATCCACCATGAACAGATCCACTCTACCATGCCTACCCCACTTGATGAACCAAAACCATGAGCCAAAGAACTCTTTCTTCCTTGGGTTGTTACCATTGGTCATGCTGCTCACAGCAATACAGAAATCATGAATGTAACATCCCCATGAAGGTAATTTCAGATTTCTTTGCTCTTTTGTTGTTAGGCGTAAATGCCACTGCCAATAATCCAGCCCAGTGAATCAAGGTTCAACTCATTTCGAGTATTGCTTCCTTGTGGTTACTCCTCAGTTGACTCATTCAATTTGTCTTTTGAGTTAAAAGATTGCATCCTTTGCATTTCATTTTATAATTTTATAAAACATTGGCATGTTTCCAAATGTACAAAATAAAATGCATATTTATTTATATATTTATTTTTGCACATAAGTGTTTTGTCTGTACCTATGCACATGTGCCATGTCCCCGCTCGGTGACTGTAGGTGCCAGAACAAAGGGCATTTATTTGATCCCTTGTAACTGGAGTTACAGATGTTTCTGTGCTACCATGTGAGTATGGAGTATCCACCCCAGGTCTTTTGGAAGAGCAGCCGGTTCTCTTAACTACCAAGCCTTTCTCCAGCCACCAAATGCATGGTTTTAAACGCTTTCAAAATTTTAACTGTTTTCTCCTAGGAGAATTCAGAGTTGCTATTAATTTCTGTGTCCTGTCATATCGTGTTTAGTATATACAATACATAGCCACTTTTCTTAGCAAAAAGGTAGCATACTGCAATACTGCAATGCTGCAATGCTCACTCTCACTGTTCTCCATTTTTAGATGTGTGTAGCATGCATGCATGTGGTATGCATGTACATGTTCACATGCATGTGAGAGTCATGGGGGACTGTTCAATTGAGAGAACTTGCCACAGTGAATAAGGTGAACGCAAAGCTCATTCATATGGTGAGTCTATTGAGTCATATCCCATGTTTGCACCTACTGAATTACAGGGCTAGAATTATAGATAGGCCTCTGTGCCCCCTGGCATTGCCATAGATGCTGGTGATCTGAACGGAAGCAGTAGGCCCTTTCCTACCAAGCCATCCCTCCACCCCTCCAAAGGGTACATCCTAAATGTTATCTTTAATCTCTTTTAGAAGCCATATAATACTCCAACATGTAGCTATAGAACATTTTCTTCCCATCGTTCCCTCCTGATGAGCATTTGAGTTGCCACAGGCTTTCACTGTGACAATCTGCACCACAGCGGACAGGCCTTGCTGGTCTCATCTTCATACTTTCCAGCTCTGTCTTCAGGCTAAACACCTAGAAGTAGGATTACCTGATTAAACATTAAGCAGAGATTTAACAGTGCTAAACCTCTCCACACGAGACCGCACCACTGTGTCTGTCCACCAACATGAGGAAGAACACGTATCCCTGCAGTCTCCACAACAGAGAATATCCTTTGAACTTCGAGACCAATAAAAACACAAAGACTTCAATTAAGGGAGACAGAATGAAGCTCTCACTACTTGAGATAAAACTAACAAGAATATGCACATCATTTCATAGGTGTTTTAGATAAAGACCCAAGCACTTGACCTGAAGAAAATGTCATAAGCAGAACCAGGAAGAACAAACTAGACAACACGGACTCCGGGGAGCTCATTAGTAGTTGAAACCCATGAATACAAGTCATCCCTGATCCTTGGTTTTCTGTAGCTTAACTGTGCATAGACAAATCACATCCCTGTGCCATAGAGAGGAAATAAAGGCCACATCAACAGCACATAGCTAGTTTTCTACCAGGTTGAGACTTGACCTCGCTCCACATTCTTTCTTGATGCTTCTGTAAGACTGGACAGAATAGGAAGGTAGAGAGCCCTTGGCCTAAGGAGCTGGAAACTGGATCCTCATCTCAGCCCCACTGGGAGCTAGGTGTAATCTCTGATAACTGCTTTCCCCTCTCGGTTTCATTTCTCTCTGATGCAAAGTCAGGATTAGGACTCTTGTCTAACCCGCTGACAGCTGCCTTCCAGGCCTCTCCTCTGTGCACAGGAAGTAGCTGTACATGAGCCGTGGGGCAAGGACGGGAAACGCTGGGGAAATCCCCACATCCACACTGGACCGAACCCCAGGGAGTGCTGTCTGCAAAGGCATCCACATTCTAAGACGGTGTGGCAAGGTTGGGCAGAAGGTGGGGTCTTCAGCACGCACGAAGCTTCTGTTGCAGGCTGCGCATTTTCACTTGCTCTGTAGCTTTCAACCTTTAAACTTGTCTTGCAAATGAAGATGTGGTCTCAGGGGAGGAAATGGTTTGCCCCAAGTCATACATTCAGAAGTTTGGACGCTGGTCTCACCATTGCTCTGAGCTCCATGCTGCTCTAGAAAATTCAGAGATGCTGCCTAGGCCATGCAGGACAGAGCGTATATTGAACAATATTTTCTAAAACCTATATAAAACCAGAACTTTCCGGGCATGGTAGAGAGCCTCTAGTTCTCGTAGAATTCCCTTGGGAAAGCAACTGTCCTAGCTAGTTTTATGTCAACTTGACAGAAGCTAAAGTCATCTCGGAGGAGTGAGCCTCAATTGAGAAAATGCCTCCATAAGATTCAGCTGAAAGTAATTTCCTTAATTAATGATTAATGTGGGAGGGCCCGGCCCATTGTTGGTGGTGCCATCCCTCGGCTGGTGGTCCTGGGCTCTATAAGAAAGCAGGCTGAGCAGG
>LOEQ01002242.1:37904-54561 GCA_001685075.1 Bramus lutescens | reverse complement strand
TTAAATGAATACAATTTGTGTGTTGTTGTTTCGGGGTATAAGCTAGCCGTGTGGGAGCTGGGCCAGACGAAAAGCAGGCCCGCTCCCATAACACTACACATTCTAAAACACACACAAAACACACACACTAAAATATGCATATACTCTAAACACACACACTCTAAAGCACACACACTAAACCACACATATACTCAAAAACACATTAAAACACACACATGAAACACATACACACACTCTAACACACACACACATACTTTGAAACATACATACTAAATCACACATACACATATATTAAACCACACACACACACACATACACACTAAACCAAGAAACAGTAAATCATTCACATGTTGAGTAAAGAACCCTCTGAGATGCCTGGATGCCTGGGACCCTGCATCCTGAGCCTTATCTGACCCCAAACAAGAGGCTCTCAGACACACAGAAGAATGGCTGTGTCCCCTCCAGTGACTACTTGAAGGCTATAAAGGTCCTGGCAGAACTCCAGCGGTGGCTCGAGAGTACAGAGCTCAGTAAATCTTCCATTTTGGACTAGACATGAAGAAAGCCGGCTGGGGACGTGCCATGCTAGAGTGCTGGCCCATGCATGGAGCCTTAAACTCGACCACAACAGTACATGACCCAGGCACAGTGGTGCAAACTGATAATCCCAGCACAAGGGAGGTACAGGCAGGAAGTCACTTCAAGGCCACCTGCAGCTACACAAAGAGTTTTAGGCCTACCCAGGGTACATGAGACCCTGTCTTGGGTGGAAAGATGGAGGGAAAGAAGGAAGGAAGGGAGGGAGGAGTGAGAGAACAAAGGAAGGAAAGAAGAGAAGAAAGAACTTGAAAGGAATTTATTTCTTATAATTAAAACAAGGACTGTCTCCTCCCTCACACACGCACTTTCCGAAATGAAGACTATTATCAAGAAGGAAACTGCTAGCTGGATGATCAAATCTCCTATCGTGAAATCTTTATTTCATATGATTTTCCAAACTACACACACAGACCCAAGTATGAAACTCTACTTTCCTGGAAGATGAAATACTCAGACATTTGCTGACAACCACCCCTTCTCAGAATCTTTTCACACCTTCCTGCCCATGAACAGCCCAGATGAACAGACGATCTGCCCATAGAGAAGGTCCTGCACCTCCACTGTGTCTGGCTACCTTAGGGCCAGCTCTCAGAGGGATACGCTCTTAGTTGCCCACCATCACCCCTGCTAGAGAACGAACACTGAGATGCTCAGTGCCCGTCTTTGGGGATGTGACCGAAAGCATGCCACTTGCAAATGGAACTTGAAAGGTTTACAGAGTGGAGCAGTGAGACCCTGCAGAGGAAGTCATTAGGAGACTCAGAGACATCAGTGTCTGCTAAGTCCCCACCTTTTTCAGAGAGTGAAGGCAGCTGGGGGAGAGAAAGGGGAAGGGAGAGGGCCTGAGATCATGAAGTATCTGTTCTCCTCAGAGCACACAAACATTTCCTAGAAACCCGGGTGGGAAGTCGGTTGGTAGAAGTCCCGACATTTCACAACCTCTGGGGGTGTGCAGGTGCTTAAACAGACTTGTCTCTGAGACAGTGTCTTCCTGGCACCTGGACTCAGGAATACTGTGTCCACTTCTCTGGGTCACAAGAATACTTGTCCTTAGAGTCCCTGACAGTCACTTCTCACACAAATGCTCTCTGGAAATGAAAGTATCTTGGAATTCAGAGTGAACTTGAGTTATCTAAATCTCCCATAAGATTTATTTTTCAAAATATGACAGCTTATAATTAAAAAGAAAAAGACCTACAGTTTTGAGATCATGCAGAAAAAATGCAATATCGCATATACTCCAATATGCTAGTATTTAGAGAACTTTGATTAAAGATTCTAAGTTATAAAATATTTTTCTCATTTTTCTATCCCCAGTTTCATTTAAAAAAAAACCTAGTAATAGAAACATAGTGGTTTAGCTAAGGTTACAACGCAAACCTCTGCATTTGGGTGCTTATCAATTTGTAATTAGGGTTGTTTTCTGTGGGTGGAATAATACCCAGTAAGAATGGCACTTGAGTGTCTGGGGAGAAGACTCAGTGGGTGTAACTTGATACACTAACATGAGAGACTGAGTCTGGATCCTCAGAAAAAACACATGTCAGAGTCAGACATGGCAGCATGCCTCCGCAATAATCCAAGCATTCCGCTGGAGCAATGAAACATGCAAACAGGAAAATCTCTGGAAGACCCTGTCTCAAACCAGGTAGGATGTGAGGATCAGTCCATAAGGCTGTCCTCTGACCTTCAAACACATCATGGCATGCTCATTTGTGCAGGCGCACGCACTGTGAACTTTACATGCATATCATGGCAAGCTCATTTGTGCATGTGCACACACTCTGACCTTTACATACATATCATGTCACACTCGTTTATGCATGCACACACTCTGACCTTTACATGCATATCATGGCACGCTCATTCATGCACACTCACACACTCTGACCTTTACATACATATCATGGCACACTCACTTGTGCATGCATATACACTCTGACCTTTACAAGTATGTCACAACAAGCTCATTCATGCACACACATACACATGGGATGCAGTGATGGAACCATTACACGGAAAATTTAGTAAATATCTGATTTAAAATTAAGATTCTAAATGAAAGGAATTTAACTATAAGTTTAGGCAAAAATTGTTACTGTAAGGTAATTTTCTTCTATGTGTATATTTTCTTCTATATGTAACATTTGGCAAGAGGGTTTTCTTATTTAACTTGTACTGGAAGTTGGCAAAGCACAAGGAGACCTCTGCTCCACTTAACTGGTGCTCAGTGACATCTGTACTCAGAGATGTGTGGCTGTGTGTCCATCCCCTTGGCCAGCAGGACGAAGAGAATGCACCAGGTTGGCTTTCTGTGACTAGACAGGACTTTCTTCTGTGGTTTGTCTTCTCACAAAAGGAGCATTTCCCAGGCTGTTTGAGGAAGTTGGGCTGCTGCATGACCTCAGTGGCATGTGATGAGGACCTTAGTTCTCCATCTTAGTCACCACATTAGCACCAGGGCTGTGACAACAGCGTACTGTCCTCAGTACGTATTCCCAAGTGTCCCTGTGGTGCTATTTTCTGAAAGTGGAGCCTGGCGCAGACCTTCCATGTTTACGGCTTGGCAGGCTTCAGCACACGTTTGTCTTTGCTTTGATTTCCCACCTCCTCGCCCTCCTGAAATAAGACCTGAGTCCATTACTTTTGGCAATTTTGCTTACTTCCTACTGAAAGAGGGAAATGAAGAGAGAAATGGGGTATGTGGTGCCTAGGATACAAGGCCAGGGTTGTTTCCACAACAGCAACAAAGAGGAAGAAAGAAGAAGAATTGTGCGATACCAAACTAATTAGCCCAAACGGAATGCTGAAATGGTATGCCAGCCGCGTGTGCTGTGTGTCTTCTCAGAAAGACCAAGAAAAATTGACACAGGTGAAAGTGTCAATAAATATGTTAACTTTGAAAATTGAGGAATTGTTTTAGCAAGCTCAGAGAAGAGCGAGGAAGGCTACAGAGATGGGCGGATGGCTTGGAGGGATTTTGTTTCAGACTTTACCCAAGAGGAAGGCTGGAGAGTTGCCTCATTCTGGTATCACGTTTCCAGCTGTGGCAGGAAGAGACCAATATAAGAGATAAAAATAAAAAATGTGAAAAAAAGATCAAATTTCTAAGAAAGGCAAGACACAAGGTCCAGTTGCCTGCCCCATGAAAGGAAGCTAGGAGGCTCAAGAGAGCTGAAAAAGCTGAAGGCCATTGCACCATCACAAGCCTCAGCTCTGTGTGAGCAACATGATGTCCCCTCAGAATGTCTGCATGTGATATCCAATCAATCCCGCAAGAATTTGAAAAATCAATTCTCCATCTGAGCTGCAATACGAAAGCACAAACTCTACCCGATTCCAGCTAATGCCTCAAAACTCAGGCAATGTAGCTACGCTGCCCCAGTTCCTCTGACCTCTGGGACCAGTGAGTCATTATCCAAGCTGTAAGCGAGCATTCCCTTGCACACAAGCTCCCATGATAAGGGCTCCAGCAAAAAGTTGCATCCATCCCAAGGACACAGGAGGGGTTCCTAATTAAGAAAACACAGTGCAAGCAATTGTCCATTTAGCATCCTCTTCCTCAGGAGAAAGAATGCAAAGTCCTTACAAGCAAGCCCTGGCTGCCCAACTCAGGGGGCAGCTCTGAGTGTGGGTTTGCTGGATGTCTGGACCCCCAAGGGAAAGTATTAGTTGGCAAATATTCCCCGGGGCAGAACGTGCCTTTTCTCATAAACCCCTCTGCGCTGTTCTCATGAGACACAAGACTTCCCAGAGAGATGGACAAGTTAACACTGGGAACGGGGGAGGGGAGGTGGGGGAGCCCGTGTTCTTGGAAAAACACGATACCAGTAAGAGGAAGAGGAAATGTGGCCACCTTTTGTTCTGAGAGAGCGGGGCCTAAATCAAACATGTCTGATGACTCCGGTGGATGGTATCCCAAAACAAAGACAGAAATATTTATTGCCCAAGTTGCCAGGAGGATTTAGGATGAGCAGACTTGTTAGGGTTCCCATTTACAAATGAAGTACAATGTGCTTAAAAAAATCATGTGGATAAATTGGAAAGAGATTGCCTGACCAGTGAGAAATTCCCAAAATAGTAATTCTGTTTGCAATGGACCTTTCTTCTGACTGTCCTTTCTCATCAGAACATTTGGGAACAGAGGAAATTAATATTTACTTTAAAAAATGTGATGGCCAATCCCAAAGCAAGCTCCTGTCCCTGTCACTAAGCAGACAGTGTTCATCTCTGGGAGTGACTCACCGGCCACCGAGTACATATAGCCAGTTCACACCTGCAGCCCACACACACC
Organism: Bramus lutescens; assembly: GCA_001685075.1. Lineage (NCBI taxonomy): Eukaryota > Metazoa > Chordata > Mammalia > Rodentia > Cricetidae > Bramus > Bramus lutescens. Next base: position 49,667 of record LOEQ01002242.1, on the reverse strand, counting down.
AGACCGCACAGACCTGGGCTATCTCTTTGGTCTCAGCAGAAATTATTTGGTTTTTAAATCAGAATCATGCTTTCGTGACAACAGTATCTGAAACACTTTACATTTTGTATGACACTTTAGAGTCTGCATGTACACATGTCTACATATTAAGATGAATGGGTAGATGGAGATAGATAGATGGACAGACAGACAGACAGACAGACAGACAGAGGTAGATAGAGAGATAGGTAGGTAGATACAGAAATACATTGCAGTACAAGGCTGTGACATTCCTAAGAGGTAGGTATGCCACATATCGCCACTTCCTGCTTAGAAATGAGGGTCACAGGTCCAGCAGGATAACCTGGCTTGGCTCCTGTTGTCTGGTGGTCGGAAGTCTGGATCCTTGCCCAACAGCCTCAGACAGGTGAGCATCTTCCTGACTGTGGTGACAGAGCAGCCACAACGACCGTCCTGCTCTCTACCTAAGGGACACTAAATTAGACTCAGAAGCTAGACACTCGGCTTGTACTTTATCAAGAACTTAAGGTAGGCACAGTTGGAGAAAATAGACTATTCAAAAGAAGCAGAAGGAGGTAGTCATGTGGCTCAGTGGGTAAAGTGTGTGCCATGAAGGCGTGAGTTCCCGTTCCCAGAATCTGCACTACAAGGCAGATGTGGTGACTCACGCCTATAATCGGAAATCTACAGAAGTAGGGAGAGAAGTAGGGAAGGGGGATCCCAGATCTCACTGACAAGTTAGTCCTGCTGAACTGGGACACTCCTGGTTCAGTGAGAGACCCTGTCTTCAAACAACAGTGGTGAGAAAGACCCTTGACATCCACCTCAAGCAAACACATGCACACACATGCACACACATGCACATGCATACACACACATGCAAACACACACATGCACACACAGAGACACACACATGTGCACACAGGCATACACACATGCACACACAACACACATACATGCACGCATGCACACACACACACACAGAGCTACGAACATGCCATGCACTATCTTATAGAAAATTATTCAGACATCTGAAATAAGAAGCATTTTCGAGATGGTCTGGCCTGATGAATCCACAGTCTAAAAGAAAGCTCGTGTTAAAAAGTCGTTAGCATGCAGACCTTCCTAAATTATATGGGAACAGAGAGTCTCTGTTAGAACACCCTCATTCTTAGAACTAAATCATTGGGGTGGAGCTAAAAAGCAATCCCTGTCACTCTGGTCTGCTGTGACCTTCTGGGTCTCACCCAATAGCCCCTCCACTGTGCAGTCCCTGGGTACTGAGGAACGACACTGAAGGCAACCACCTCCACCACCCCAGAGACTTGTTTAAACTGGTTTCATCTTTCACTTTCCAGGTTTACATAAACAAACTATTTTTAATGTTAATATTCCACAAACACGATGTGGAGAAGCAATGTCCCAGGGCATTGAATTTAGTGAGTCAAGACTCTCTAGAATGTGACCAAAAGCTGACACATTTTTATTATTTATATTTACTGACTTACTTATTCCTTCATTTATGTAGTGTGTGTGTGTGTGTGTGTGTGTGTGTGTGTATCATGGCACAAGTTATAGGAGCCAGTTCCCTCCTTCCAGATAAGGTTCCAGGTAAGAGGCTTGGGTTATCAAGCTTAGTGACAAGTGACTTTACCCACTGAGTCATCTTGACAGCCCAAGGGTTGAAACTTTTTAAAGAGGCATTCTCATGCATGACTGACTTTACGCCATGAACCAGAGAAAAACCTTTTGGTTACCTGGGTTAGCTTCCATGAACACAGGCAACTTTCAGGCCCAAGGTAGGCTCCAGAATCCTTCCAGGTACCTCTAGTACTGACAACAAGGTAGACCAGGTCATTATGGAAAACTCAGTTCAATAAAGCAATAGATAGAACTGCCACAGTTGTTCATATATGAACAAAAGCAAGAGTAAGAATTCTAGAGCGGAGAGAGAGGCAGAGGTAGTGCTGGGACTGAACCATTGTCCTGGTGTGGGAGAGATGGGTTGCAGGTGGCCTCTCAGGACTTGGGCATTACCCTTTTTCTTTTGCATTAGTAAGAATGTTTATGCTAAGACATTTATAGAAACTCAGATTTATCAAATGTCCTCATACCAATTCCCTACTACCAGAAAGTCAGGCTTGCTGGGACGAGTGTCCACCTGCACAAAGTGAAAAGGATCCATGGGAAAAACTGAAATCAAAGCCAGCACGTTGCAGAGGTTGAAGACAGGCACTCATAAATGTCAGGCCAGCAAGTTCTCAGAATAAAAACACAACAGAGAGTTTGAACCGCCTGGGAGAGATGCTGGGGCCCTCAGGGTAAACAGCCCCAAAACTAGGATCGGGAGAACTGGCTTAACCCCGGCCACAGGGAAAGCCCGTCTCACTGAAAGCATGTGCTCAGTGGAGACCATCAAACCCCGTCATTTATAACATTTATAACACTGTTGTAAATAAACTCAGGCCACAGATAGGCAACACCTAATACAAGTGGGCAAAACATCTTCTGAGAAGTCAGAAAACAAACAAACAAACAAACAAAACCAACACAAACTAAAAAGAAAATGTCATTTCAACGATCATGGTGGAAGTGCCCATGCACAGAGACACCAAGCATGACTCAAAATAAGCAAGGACTCAGTACTTCATATGACGCTATGTGTGTGAGGCATTCCCAAACACTGCGAGACAAACGCTCAAGTCTCAAGTCCTTCTAAGGATTGGAGGTGGACACTCTTCCCAAAGAACAGCAGCGTCTCTGACGCCTCACCCTGAAACTGGATGAAATGTTGCATCTTTCTTGGCCAGTAGATCAAACTAAGCTGTGTCAACTCAGAAAATGAGTCCTTAAAAATATCACTTCGGTTTGACTTCTGTGCCTTGCTCCTGGAGCCTGTGAAAGTCACTCGTCACGACTGTCCTGGCTGGACTGAGAATCTCCATGAACACACACCCCTTGGTGTGTCTATCAGGGAATTTCCAGAAAGCTTTAACAGGGAAGACACTCTGGGAATGCAGAGGGTACTCGTCCATGAGCTGGAGGTCCCAGATTTAAGAAGGAAAAAGCAACCTGAAATCCAGCATTCTCTTCTTTAGGCTTCCTGCCCGTGCTTACAGTATGGCAGGCTGCCTCACGCTCCTGTCACCATGCGCTTCTGCATTGTACATAGAAGGCCCAACTTCATTTCTGGTCTACTCAACAGACACAGTGGGTGAGTGCTAGCCATGGTTAATCCTGAACTCATCAGTGAGAAGTACTATAACTTGGGGCTCAGTATAAGTCATGAGTTCAAATCCATACTATACTTTCAAGTATTGTGAATTTCCTTAAATGATGAACCTAAAGAAATAGTGTTTAACACTCCAGTCAAATGACACACAAATGTTCAAGCACTTGCCGAGCTCCAAAGACTATCATTCTGCTCACATTAGAATCCATGGAGCACTCCAGTCTCTTGGTTCTACACAGTACAGCAGGAGAATCATGAATGTCAGAACATCTGGAGATGATTCAACCTGACCCCAACCCTGGCCATAAAATTTGCATAGCCCTATTTTTTGGTGGTGTGTATAATAATTAATCATATTAGTCACTGACCTTGGAGGCCAAGCTATTAAGGCAATAGAATTCTTAATTCATTTAGTGCAGGGTTTATCAGTCTGTCTACAGAGCCCACTACATCACCCAAGCGTGCGGTCAGATAAAGTCACCCCCAATACAGCAAACCTTATCTCGCACCCTGCAGTTTCCAGAAGCAATTCTTCCTATGCTGGAGATATGTTATCTGCTGGCTCCTTCCTAATGTGTTTCCTGGAATAGGTCATGAGTAGTTGAGTCAAAAGCTTCCATAGAATTGGCTCCACAGTAAGAGAAGAGGCTTCCGTGTGACCCTCAGATAAACAATCTCCAAAGGCATGCCTCGAAACTAGACATCAAGTGTACCAAAACAGATGGCAAACTGTGTAGCCAAAATGCCAATGTTCGCTGCATCCCCTGCGTTTGGAAACTATAGCACCAAAAGCACGGTGTAACCATGTAACATGCTGTACCAGGTGTTTAACCATGGAAAGTGGCTTGCCTAAATAATCGTCGCTTGCATAATTACTTTGGATCACACACCATACTTTCTAGTTTCAATCCACATACAAACCTAGTCCCGTGTGGTATGTTGAGAATGTGAAACACATGTCAGCTCTTATATGCCCTCACATGTGTAAGCTAGCCAGGTGGTACCTTAACACTGTCCGGTGGTCTGGGCTCATGGTAAACACTGACATAGTCTCCACCTGTCTCAACCTCCACTGCCGCCCCCCCCTTCAAGCCTCCTGCGGAAGAACGAACACAGTGTGCTTTATAGAAAGAGCCAGATGGGGACTCCTAGGAGGTGAGGTTCTTTGCTGCTGATTTGGCCAAGAACAAGCAAAGGGCAGGTTGGGCTGCATCCCTGAATAGTCCTGCCAAACATCTTCCCCTCAGACCTCTGATGACCCTTTCCCTGGCCTTGATACCCCTTGGATGACTCCATCTCTGCCCTACCCCAAATCCAGAGGACACAAGGAGATTCTCCTTCCTTTTCCTTTCTCCCCAACTCTACCTTGGTCCTTTTCTCTTTGGTGTGTGGGTGAGAAGAGGGGCAGGGTGCACAATTGTGGTCAGAGAGCAATGGTGGATGTGGCTTCTTGGGTGGCTTCCATCCTTTTTAGTCTTTATTTTTATTATGTTTTGACGTGGATACTCTCTCTGGCTTGAAGCTCTCCTAAGGGTCAGGCTGGCTGACCAGCAAGTGTCAGGGACCTACCTATCTTTTCTTTCTCAATACTGGGATCATTGGGCCTGGCTTCTTTCCCCATGTGGGTCCTAAAGACAGAACATTGGTGCTCATGTTCACTAAGGAAGCACTAGTCTGAAATATCCCCCAGTCCATCTATATGAAGCTTNTCTACAGCGCACATGGTTTTAGCGGGTAACATTTTCATCTGGGCTTTTGGTTCTGCCCTCCTCATCTCCCTGGCACCTGGCCCTGGAAATCACCCCCTCTCGCCCCCGTTCCAGCCCAGAGGTGCTCTCTGCCCTCCTGCCACCCACTTAGTCTTGCCTGTACTGTCTTTGTGTTTTAAATGCACTGTGCGTGTTTGCATCCTCACACCCTCTCCTCATCTCTTGCCCTTCTTACTTCCACACTGCCCGGGCCCTCTTCTCTAACGCCCTCTTGAGGGAGTTTTCTGAAGCGCTACCTACCAAGCAATGCGGCCTTGTCTATCATAATTTACCTTGGGACGCTTTGGGCCATCTTTTCCACCTTCTAAACCCAGTCTCCCCACTCCTCATCATTTCTGCCCTTACAGCAATTCTCTGGGTTCTCCAAGCTCAGGAAATCCGGGTCACTCCACTCCCCTTCCCTGGCCTTATTCCCACTCCTCACCATTACCATTTTCAAGCCTGGCCTGGTTTCTTCCCATTCTTCTCTCTGTCTAACAGATGACAAATATGTTCTAGACACCGGTGACTCTTCCCCAATTCTTGCTGACAAGGATAATTTACTTTCAAAGTATTGAGTGCCACACACGCACTCCCAGGCCTCAAGGTCAAGGGCCTATCTTTCAGCTTGTGTGTCTTCAATGTACTTGCCATCTCAACTTTTTTTTTTTCTGACACCCAGAGGTTCATCACCCAGGGCCAAAGCCTGGGACAAATCTTTACCTTCTCCATGGCGGTCCCTACATCTATCTAAATAAAAATACCAAATCTTTTTTCCCCAAGTATTTACTTCATCTTCTTGCCACATGTTCTGGTTTGCTTTGTGTGGCTGTGATAATTGCCATGACCTAAAGCAACTTGGGGAGGAAATGATCTATTTCAGTTTATACTTCCAGGTCACAGACCATCATCAACGGTCGTCAGGGCAGAAACTCAAGCAAGAACTAAGGCAGAGGGCTGCTTACTGGCACATGCTCAGCTAAGCCTCCTTAGAATGCACAAGCGTCTCCACCTGGGCAGGTCCTGGTGCCTCTAAAAGCCAAGTCAACAGTTTCTTTCCTCACAAACCACATCCTAATCCTCCCAGCTGGCCCCATCCTGCGCACCCAGTTGTCACTTTTATAACTTGATCCTGCTTTTTTTTAATACCCCGATAGAGGCATCTATCCCCCCACCACACACTCAGATTAGAAAGTTCCAGAAACAAACTTATGCTTTTCTCTCCTGCATCCACTTCCTAACAGTGCCTTGCTCTCATCAGGCATTTAATAAATGTTGATGGCCATGCCAGTCAATTCCTCACAGTGGTTAAGAGTCAGGCTACACCTTTGAGCTGATACGGGACTCATGGGATTCTTGTCCAATGACGTCAGGCTCTCTGGGCTTAGTATTATACACATAAGATGTAAAAAAATAAAGGTCTGTTACGGCATAGGGTGATGGTGAGACCTCAGTAAAACGTATATGGAACCTACTGCTTAACGCCTGATATATGGTATTGTTAGGATGTATATCATGAAAGTTTGTTTGGAGTCAGAGTCTCAGCAGGCCTGGCTGACCTTCTCCAGATAGAAAAGGATAACCCTTAACTTCTGATCCTGCTTCTGGAGTCCCAGAAATAGGGGCGTGTACTACCTACCACGCCTGCTCTGTGTAGTGCTGGGAAGTGAAACTGAAGCCTCACACATGGTGAGCAAGCACCCTGCCGAAGAAGCTGCTTTTGTTTTGTTTGTTTTTACTTTGCCAATTCTTATCAGAAGATTTAGATTTCTGTACTGATAACTAACGAAGGGCAAAAGGCATCGAGATGAAAATAAAACCGAAAGTCAATGGAAAGAGCGGGAAACAGGACCGAGCATTCTCAGCAGCACAGCGGCGTTGTGCAGCAGAAGAGAGAGCACACGGGATGTGGAAAGGAAATCTTAGTGGGGATTCGAGAAAAGCAAAACACAAACCAAACAAAACAAACACTATCAGGACTTTAACATTTTCATGAATCTCATAAATTGCTGCTTATTTTTATTTTATTTATTATGTTTGGGGCTTTGGAGGACAGGGTAGCATGTAGTTTAGGCTAGCCTGGATCTATGTAGCTGAGGATGTCCTTGAACTCTCGGTCCTCCTGATTCCATATCATAAATGCTGGGGTTACAGGCATGAGCCACTGTGCCTGGCTCCCCATATTTATTTCTGTAAATAATTTCCCCCTCTGGACCAAAGGTATTAACATTCTTCATAAATATGCATGGTATTTGAGCTTGGGATTGAACTTCTGGGAATTTACATTAAGGAGATAAGTAAAGTTCAACACCATGAAGCAGAAATGCACCCACTACTGTACTGCTAAGGAGGAAAACCTGCTTTAATTGCCAACATAATGACATTGATGAAATAAATCTTACCTCATCTGCAGGAAGAGGCACTTCCGGTCCTCTTGACTCCACACCTGGGATGCTAGGCTTGCGCTAGCACACCCAGTCTGTGTTAGAGGGGATGCAGTCCGGGGCTTCCACTCCAGGCAAACCCTCCACCAACTGAGCCAGATCCCAGCACCTCACACTTGGAACACACTTTTTTTTGCTAAGAAATAAACATTACCAATTACTCACATCTTTATTCATTCTTTCCTGTTCAAATTCTGCCTAAAATAATGTGACACTCTCAACTCACCTCCAAGGGGATCTCGCCTCTCTCTACTTCCTTCTAGCTCCCCAACTGTCAAACATGTGGGTTGTGGATTAAACAAATTCAGAAAAACTAAGCCAACTAGAGGAAATCAAGACTCATGGCAAGAAGCGACTCTGGAACGAAAGTCTCAATGCAGAGAGGCATACAGTGAGTATGGTGTCCAGGCCAGGGTCCCAGGCACATTGAAAACAAGCCATTGTTCTGGATGGTTCTATCATAGCCCAGCTATTACCCATCATGACAATGGAAGAGAGCCCTGGATTAAGGTCACAAGCATGTCCAGAAATGAGAAATCCTTAGAGTTTCTATTCAGTTCAGGAGAACAACATAACACGCAAGAAGAAAGTACCCCATCTACAAAGCATGTATTGATTTGGCTATCAAGCCAAATGATTATTAAAACTTAAGTCAAAAGTAAGACTACAAAAGCCACTAGAACCGCATAAGTACAAGCCACACCCACACTTGACACTTCAGGTGTGCCCAGTGTTCAAACAACAAGCAATTTGCACCAATGCACAGAAAACCAGCGTCTCTGATGTGAAAGTTTGTTGTTACTGACCTAGGAAGTGAGTGTGTCTGGTGCTACCTCCACGCCAAGGAGCAACAGATAGGAAGGGGTCTTGATTTTCAGACTCTGCAGAAACAGAAGCTCAATCTAGTGCAATAAGTTGAATAAAGCAGCTATGAAAACACAAACAAAATGACCAGACCAAAGGCAACTCAGGGACTTTCCCAGGAACCAGACTCTGTGCATCGTGCACTGGGCGATAGTTAGTGAGTAAGTGACACATGGGTGGGGGTGGGCGGCATTCAGATGCTCCCATTGGCCACAGTGCCATTCTGACGTGAGAACTGAGGCCTCTAACTCTGAGGAGTATGTGCCACCTGTCAAATGTCAGATCGAATTACTCTTATTATTTACTATCCCAGCCTTCATGGATAGGATGATCCTTTCTCAACACAGCAAAAGCAAGATGATTAAGTATTGGATATGCAAGCCAAAACTCAACTGGGAAAAAGCAAACTTCAAATGTGCATGTGATGTGGAATGCCCCTCTGTAGGCTGTGAATACGTTTTATTACCATTGGGTAATAAAGAAGCTGCTTTGGTCCATTGCAGGGTAGAATAGATCTAGGCAGAAAATCCAAGCAGAGGGACAGGGAGAAAGAAGGCACTGTCAGGGAGATGCCAGCAGTCACCATGGAGGCAAGATTTGAGGCAGCAAGCCATGAGCCTCATGGTAAAATATAGAATAATAGAAATGGGGTGATTTAAGTTGTAAGAGCTAGTTAATAATAAGCCTGAGCTAAGAGGCCAAACAGTTTGCAATTAAAATTAAGACTCAGAGTGGTTATTCAGAAACTGGCAGGTGGGAGAGAAACCTCCAGTTACATGCATGCACATATGTGTGTATGTATGCATGCATGTGTGTGCAGGTATGTGTGGATGGCAGAGGACACCCTCTTCTGTCATTCCTCAAAACCATCCAGCTAGTTTTAAGACAGGATCTCTCATGGGCAAGGAACTCACCACATTCTCTAGGCTGGCTGAATCCCTAGGGCTCTTCCACTCCCACCTCTCTGACATGGGGACTGTGAGAACACGCCGCCACACCCAGCTTTTTTAAAACATGGATTCTGGAGCTCCAACCCTGATCCTCATATTATAAGGACAGTGATCTCCCGGCTAAGCTATCTCCTTGGCCCAGGCACTTCTGATGTGACACCATTACCCACGGCTGATAGCCTGTGACTGCCGTGGGACAGGCTGAAGAGCAGCTCCTCCTTTCACAACGCACCCCAGACAAGGGTGTCTTCTGAGAAAGGCAGGAGAAGGCAGTGATTGAGCTTCACAGCAGGCAGGTAGACACCTGTGGTACTCACACTTTTCCTCAAAGAATTGGTGGAGTGGATTCTCCACTTGCCCAAGAGCAACAACTCAAGGCTAAGGAAAAGACAGCAACGGGGAGCTCCCCCATCAAACTCCATACAAGTGTTTTCTCCTTCCTCTGGGGCATTAGAAAATGAGGCAGGGGCACATGCGCTGAACCCCTGAAAGATGGACTTTTAAGTGCTTTTTCCCCTTGGGGACAGAGAGGAGAGGGAGGAAGAGCTAGTTAGAGTGTGGGGGTGGGCAAAGGGGGGCATAGCCTCCAGGAGCCATTTAATAAATGACTGCTTGTCCCTGGGTGTCTGAGCAATGTTAGAAAACAAGAAGGAAGGTTAAAGGGCAAATTGAGCCCTCTGCCCCCGCTGAGATTTGCAGGCAAGGCTCTCTCATAGGGAAGGAGGCTGAGGAGAAACTCCACCGAAGAACCAAGCCAAGATCCTCAGGCTGATGATGAATTTCCACATTACGCCATTTCTTTCTCCCTTCTTTAGCCAGAAAATGCACATTTTAGTTGCACTGGAATTAACAGAGACCATTTCCACTGGGGACAGATTAAATACTATTCGGTTTTGGTTTTGTTTCAAACAGAACTGAAATAACTTTTTAAATTTCAAGTGGCCTTAAAATAAATATGCTCATGGCTCATCTTAAACCTGGATTTTCACAAAGGGAAACAACCTTTGAAGGTCAGAGCCTGGCAGGAGAACAGGTGTTAATATTTTATTCCATTTATTTATTCATTTATTTATGGGGGGTGTGCAAAAGTAGGTGTATGTATGTATGGCACAGACCAAGAAAGTCAGGGGGAATTTGTTGTGGTCGGTTTTCTCCTTCTACACTGTGGACTCCAGGGACTGAACTCAAGTTGTCAGGCTTGGAGGCAAGCACCTTTGCAAGGTGAGCTGTCTTTCTGGCCCCAAAGCCTGCATTTTAAAACCTTTCACAGCTCTCCACATAAGGTCTAGCTCTGAGGAAATATTGAAGGTTTGATTCTTAAATGAATTGAAGTTGAAACAGCCATGAGGAGTTTATAATGATAGCCAAAGACAAACTGGGAAACTGAGGCTTTTCTGTACCCACACACGCACACACACATGTACATGTGCACACACTCACACTCGCATACATATACACACAGACGCACACACATGTACATGTGCACACACTCACACTCGCATACATATACACTCACACACGTGTGCACACACATGCACACACTCACACTCACATACATATACTCACACGTGTGCACACACACATGCACACATGGGTATGTGTGCACAACATGCATTCACACACATGTACACTCACACACAACACACAAAATTGCAGTTTAGACTTAAGTCTTTCTTAGAGCAAAATTTTATAAGGAAATGTTCATGGGGTCTTATAGTTTCCATGTTACGTGGCAAAACTGGATTCTTTCTGGTAATAATTTAATCTTTCTTAGAGAAAGAGTTGATAAAAGCACAAAATAGCAACTATGAGTAAAATCAAACTCCATTATTGATGGAGCTCAGCAGACGAGGGAGAAGACGTCTCCTGCTAAGTTACTATGTTGGATTGTTGATTAGGACAGGATGCATATGCCTGCATCTACTACTGCACTTTCCATATTTACGGGATCCTGAGAGGGCACTGCATCCTGCGCTGGCTCTAGTGGCAGGCAGCACACACCATTAGAGGCAGCACTTGGTAGCGGTGTTCTTTAGGGCAGCTGGCGTCATTACAGGATGAGACAGTCCCTAATTGGGCTATTGATTTTTTCCCCTTCTTTAATGGATTGCTCTCTCCCAATAAACTCTTAAGTTGAGACTTTACCGTGCCACAGTCACATTGCCATGAATGCACACAAAACTGTGCATTCTAAGCACATGGGGCATTGCCGTGTGGGTCACTTCACTGTGGCAACACCAGAAGAATGGATCTGGACCACCTTGAATAGACACAGGTCTATGTGAGCACCAAGCAGGTGAACTCTGTGTCATCTGACTTCACTCAGTCCTTGAAACACTCTAATGATATGGACATTCTAATTCTCCCTCTGTAGAAGGGCAGCAGGAGCTTGTAAAGGCAAGACCATGTCCATGTCAAACAGCAAAATGCTGAGCTGGCATTCCCCTGAGGAATCCCAACCCCTGTGAGTGGAAATCAAGGGGTAAGAAGTAAAAAGAAGGAGAGGAGAGGAGAGGAGAGGAGAG
>LOEQ01002242.1:22588-34834 GCA_001685075.1 Bramus lutescens | reverse complement strand
CCTGACTTTGGTGTGGGCACTGGACGAGCACTGTAGGTCACAGCTGTTCTCAGACAGCCTGACTTTGGTGTGGGCACTGGACCTGTACTGTAGGGCACAGCTGTTCTCAGAAGGCCTCTGGATTCCATGACAAAGAAGATGCTGAGGAAAGCATCCAAGACTCGTTTTTTAACCTGAGGAAGAAAAGTGCATATTCCATGGCCAGCTGTTCCTGGCTCTGGAGGCCAGGAATTTGGGACTGAGGGGCCTGCCACATGAATTGCCAGTCCATTCCACAGCTGTACCCTTGGGCTCTGGCAGACTGCAGTGTGTTGCCAGCCAAAGGGCCTGCACGCCAGAGGCTGTTTCCTAGCTCAGAACCCTCCAGCTGGCACAGAGATGCATCTGTGGGAGTGGGTTACAGCTCTCCTCTGATTGCACAAAAGCTTTTGAATGAACAGTCTAATCTCAAACTAAAAGATCACAATAAACAGGCCAAGCATGTGGCACATGACCGTCATTCCAGCAATGGGAATGTGGAGGCAGGAAGATTAGAAGTTCAAGGCCATCCTTTGCTATACAGCACAATGCCAGCCTGGACTATATGAGACCACATCTCAAGTATTTTAAAAGGACTACAGTAACATATCTACCTACTGTAGTAACAGTCAATGTCCTGTGGGCAAAGCATCTTTGTGCTCACATGCAACCATGTCTTGAAGTCCTCAGCTTCACCCAGGCACCAATCAAGACAGGTGTGGGGAAAATATTGCGTCTGAAATGACAATATTCGGTCTATTTTTCTCATCATTCTTTCCTAAACAATACAACATATCAGCTATTGATGCAGCACTGGCGTTGTGCTATGGATTATTCATCATCTAGAGATGATTAAAGTGTAAGTAGGAGAGATGGCTCAGCAGGCAAAGGTGCTTCATGCAAGCCTGGTGACCAGAGTTCAAACCCTGGGCTCCACAGACTGTCCTCTGATCTCCATATACATTCTGTGGCACGAGCACACACACATGTACTACACCCACACCCACACACATATGTACTCCGTACACACACACACAAACACACACACATATGTACTCCATACACACACACACACACACGTACTCCATACACACACACTGTGGCATGAACATATATATATATGTACTTTATACAAACACATCCACACATACATATATGTGCTCCATCCATATACACACACACAACACAGTGGCATGAACACACATACATGTACTCTATACACACACACTGTATCATGAGAACACATACATGTACTTCACACACATATGCACACACACTGTGGCATGAGAACACATACATGTACCTCATACACATACATACACACACACATGCTCTGTGACATAAGGACACATATCCATATCTCATAGACACAAATATATATAGACACACACTGTTGCATAAGCACACAAACATGCACTACACACACACACTTTAAAATGACCAAAGCATAAGGACCTTGGCAGAAGTCACACACAAGCATAGCAGGCTCTTGCAAAGGCATTTGAATGCCCCAGTGGCTTGGAACCAGCTCCCTGAAAGTGCTGTGCAATGGATCAAATCACTGCCTGCTATTCCTGCCTGCGATGCGCAGCTCGAGGAGGTTGCTGGCTTTTCACATAAGACTCTTTTCCTAACTGGGGGGATGGTACTAGATATTATTATAGGACTCCTAATATTTCATTTTTTCCCATGTGCATGACTGTTCTGCCTGCATGTAAGTCTTGTGCGTCACATGTGGTGCCCAAAGAGACCAAAGAGAGCATCAGATCCCCTGGAAGTGGGTGGTTGAGAGCCATGATGTAGGTGCTGGAAACTGAACATAGGTCCTCTAGAAGAGCAGTCTATTTTTTTCTTACATAACATTGCTCTGGTCCTCGTCCTTCAGTGACCAGATCTCACATGTATAAAGATGAACAAAAGGCCACTTAACCACTGAGATCTCTCCAGGCTCCCATATGATGTGATTTTTATATTAAAAGGCACATATAGGTTGAGATGTAAAACTCTAACATGGCTATGTGAAAAAGGGTACTCGTGTGTGTGTGTGTGTGTATGCACACACACTTTCAACATACTTACTGTCGTATTTCAATTAGGTACAAAGTATCGGAAGAAGTCAAACAACTACTATGATGCTTCTTATTATCAACTTGGAAGGATCTAGAGTCACCCTGGAGACAGTTTCTGGGCATGTCTCTGAGGAATTATCTAGATTAGGTCAACCCTACCTATGCCTGGGAGGGATTAGGCTAATAAATCTTAATTAGGTTTCTGGAGGTGGCACGACCCACCCCAGCAGTGAGCAGCGCCACTCCCTGGGCTTGGGTACTGAATTGCATTAAAGGGAGAGCATGAGCCAGCAAGGACATCCATCTCTCTCTGTCTCCTGGTGGCATGGCACCTGACCTGCTGGCTCAAGCTCCTGCTGCCATGACCTCCCTACCAAGACTGTACCTTTGAACTACAAGCCAATCAAGAAGCCCTTCCTTAAATTGCTTGAACTATGAGCCAATCAAAAAGCCCTTCCTTAAACTGCTCTGTCTGGCATTTTATCACCGAACCACAACCCATAACTAATCCAGCAAAGTTAGAATGAGAAGTTTCTCATAAAGATTTTCAAAATCGGCAGGAAGGCAAGGCAATTCCGCTGACTTTTCAGGCATGGGAGTATCTTGTCCATGATGCTGACCTTTAATGTGTTGTCTATTGTATCTGATGTGCACAGGCACACACATGATAGTTTTCTCCTCTATTAGATCCAGTGTCACACATATTGACCATCAGCTGAAGCACTGGAATTTCTTTACAGACCAAGGTAAAGGCTTCACTTTTGGTTTTGCCTTAACAAAGCAAGTGTCGCTAAGGAGAAGTCTGGATTCCATAAGAGATCAACGCTGCAGACTCTGGCTTGCCCGGATGCTGGCCTGGGCCCAACTAAAGTAGAGATTCCAAACCCCACATCTCATTTTCATGTATGCTGATTGATGTCAAACGGTGTGACATTGGGTCTCTAAAGGAAGACAATAACACAGGCTAGAGGTGACAAGCTCCTGTCGGTGTTCATGTGTGCATGTGGATTGACGTTCAGTCACCCGTGTGTGACCATGGAGGACAGAGAACAACTCCAGTGACATTCCTTGAGTGCTAACCACCTTCTCAGTGGAGGGACAAGGTCTCTCACTGGCCCAGAATTTATCAATTTGCGCAGTCTAGCTAGTCACAAGCCCCAGGGACTCATTTGTCTCCACCCTTCCAGAGCTGGGATTACAAGTGCATACTGCCAGGACTGGCATTTTTAGCTCATGTTCTGGGGGTTGAACACAGGTCCTAAGGCTTGCAAGACAAACACATTCCTAAATGAGCTAGTGCCATAGCATGGAGAGTTCCCAATTCGCGAGTCATTTGTTCCATTAGATTTGGTTAAAATTCGTAGACCAGAGTTCAGTTTCAGCCTCAGAGCTCTCCAGAATGCTTCTATGTTCTAACGTCAACATGTATGGATAGATTCAAAGAGGCCCCACTCCTAGCCAGTCTCCACTATGGTCCACACTTGGCAGTGATTAATTTATTAACCCAACAGGTCCCCAGGGAGGGCTTTTACAGAAAACACCTTGAATTCTTTTGTTTGAATGGTTCAACGTTGCTGTTCGTGGAAACTGCTGAGCCCCTCATTCCCCTCTCTTACCAGCGAAGTAAAATATGTTTTTAAGTGTTTGGAAACAAGAGAGGAACAGTGTGTCTTAAATGTATTACATGCACACACACACACGCATGCAAGCACATACACTCACACCACACACACATGCACACACACACATATACATACATACACTCACACCACACACACACACACACAGAGTTCTCAGTTATCCCCTGCATCCAGAAGCTGAGAATATAGACTTGCCCTCTGGCCTCCTAAATTATCAGTGGTGAAACTCCCTTTTCAACAAAACACATAGCCTTTGGAGCTTCCTACAGCTCCCAGTGTGTCCCCAGCCCATCTTTAATCCAACAAGTGTCAGTTTTAGGAGATGCAAAATTCTTCCCAGGGCAAATTCTACCCACACAATTGTTTTCTTTGGGGGGGGTGATATTTGCAAACATTTAATGATCAGAGTGGAGTAGGTACCACCAGGGTTAGCCAGAAGCTGTTCTGGTGGGAAACCCCAGCCCACTGCTCCCAGGCTCCACCCATCATCCTGTCACGCAGGGTTTGCATCAGCCCCCACTCTCTTGAGCGGAGGAAACTGCTTCCATTCCCACAGCCACACAGCCAACTCTCACACCAGCAGCCACAATCCTTAGAAACCTGTAACTTTCAGCTTCTAAATCACCAACAATTTGGATTTCCAGGGGGAAAATCAATACTAAATTGGAAGGAAATCACCTTGGGCTCTGTACAAAGCCTGAGCTGCCACTGTGACAGACGTGAGTCCGTCATTTAAAGAGCCATTAGCCATATGCATCTCAGCCCAGGGCCTCCCATATTTCCTTGCACAAGATACAAAGCTCACAGTAGAGGCTAAGGGTGTAGCTGAGTGGGTAGAATGTTCACCTAACATGCATGAAGCCATGGGTTCGATCCCCAGCATCACATAAAACAGGTGTGATGGTACAGGCCTGAAATGATCATAGGCTCAAGGCCAGCCTCAGCCACAGAGCAAGCTGGAGACTAGTCTAGGCTCTGTGGTACCCTGTTTCAAAAGGGGGAAGCCAAAAAAAATCTTACTTTTATCATCGATATAGATTTTTATAAGAAGTGCAGAAAATTAAATGAGCCGAGTACTCAGTTTTCAGTTTTTCACCTCATTTTGCTTTCTAAACATTAATCCTTAGTCAAATCATAAGACTATATCTAGCCAGGGAAATAAGAGCAACTGTACTCTAAAACTACAGCCAGTGAGAAAGCGAGCAGTTGCCAGTGCCAGTCTCTCTCAGCGTCTTTCAGGAATAAGGCTTTCTAAGATATTTGAGGATTTAAAGAAACCTAATAACATTTAGAAACATAATGGCGTTACAAAGAGAAACTTTTTTTACATGTATGGGCATTTTGCATGCACATATGGTACATGTATTACATGTTTGTCCCATGCTCTCAGAGGCCATAAGAAGGAATCAGATCCCCTGCGACTGGAGTTACAGAGGGCTCTGAGACACCCTGTGGGTGCTAGGAATAGAACCAAGATCCTCTGCAAGAGCACCCAGTGCCTTTAACCACCGAGCGATCTCTTCGGACTCCCAAAAGAAACCCTCAGAGGTGAATTCTACATCCTCATGTCTGCGGCATTCAGTGAAGACTGATCCTAATCCTAAAACAGCTCCTTTGGGGAGATGGAGAGGTGGCTCAGGCTCTGGCTGCTCTTGCATAGGACCTGGGCTTGGTTCCTAGCACCCACACAGTGGCCCACAGCCACCTGTAACTCTAGTGCCAGAGGCTCAGGTACCTTCTTCTGGCCTCTGGGGGCAACTGTAGACATATGTAGCACATATTCAAACACTATACACATAAATTAAATACTTCTGAGTGTATGAGCTTGAATGAAATCAGGCTCCACTGTGCGCTGTGAGAGCTGCAAGAGGGGCTAACCTGCTCTAATGACACAGGTAGCCTGGGGCAGGCAAATGCCTTAGAAATTCCTTAGCACTAACTCAACTGCTTGGTTGATCACCTCTCAATCTGGACCCAGACTTTAAACATGAGAGTCACAAGAAACGTGAAGGTCACTGTGGTAAGCTGGGGCCATGGCGTTGCACAGCTGCAGCCATAGAACAGACTCTGTGGAGTGGAAGTGAGCGGTGCTCCCTGGAGCACGGTGCACAGCCTGTGCAGTGGAACAGGCAGCTCTCAGGTCAGCTGAGCCATTTGATAAGGAAGGAAGCTGCAGCTTGGAGAACATGTGTGCCCACACAGAAGCTCATCCGTAAAGGATACTGCAGCTCAGCAGAGGAGCAGGAAGGGCAGCTGTCTACGGCCAAGGGGAAATCAGCTTGCTGGGGAGGCGGAGAGGAGCCCTAATGGGAGATGCCTGATGCTGGCCTGGCCTGTCACCTAGTAGGGACTGGGAACCAGGACAAGGCCACTGTTCAACCCAAGTCTTCTTGCTTCTGTGCCCCAATGGAGATCTGAGGACCCTGAGTCACCACAGAGAGCAGAAGAGCACAGGGATGGAGGGAGAGAAGTGGGAAACAGAGTTCAGGAGGAGTTCCAGAGAGCCAGGCCAAGGTCTTCCAGGAGATGGGAACAATCTATGAGGTGGGGTGTGTGTGGGGGTGTGTGTGTGAGAGAGAGTGTGTGAGTGTGTGAGTGTGTGTGTGAGTGTGTGTGTGAGTGTGAGAGAGTGTGTGTGAGTTGTGAGTGTGTGAGTTGCGTGAGTGTGTGTGTGAGTGTTATGTGAGTGTGAGTGTGTGTGAGAGAGAGTGTGAGTGTGTGAGTTGTGTGAGTGTGTGTGAGTATGTGTGAGTGAGTGTGTGTGAGTGTGAGTGTGTGTGAGAGTATGTGTGAGGGTGTGTGAGGGTGAGTGTGTGAGTTGTGTGTATGTGTGAGTGTGAGTGTGTGTGACTGTGTGTGTGAGAGAGTGTGTGTGAGGGTGTGTGTGTGAGTTGTGTGAGTGTGTATGTGAGTTGTGTGAGTATGTGTGAGTTGTGTGAGTATGTGTGAGTGTGTGAGTGAGTGTGTGTTGAGTGTGTGTGAGTGTGTGAGAGTGTGTGTGAGTGTGTGGGTGTGAGTGTGTGTGGTGAGTGTGTGTGAGTGTGTGTGTCATCCGTAACCATACAGTCGACTTAACTGAAACGTCACACTTCCGACCCTGAAAACTGCCAGCCATGCTGACATTCTGCAAGTCACTGAAACAAGCAAACAGCCATCAGTAAGGCTGGGGGCACAATCTCATCCACCCTCTTTATCCCCAAGGTGAAGAACTGGACCCTGCAAACCCCTTAACCTCAGGGATGAGGCAAATGGGCAGAGGAGTGTATTGTGATCATATGTATGTGAACATTGTGTGAGCATGTGTGTGTGAGCATGTGTATGTATGTATGAGTGAGCATGTGTATGAGATCATGTGTAATTATGTATGTATATGAGATTACGTGTATGTGTGATTGTGTGGGTATGTGGATGTGAGTGTGTGTGTTTTGGGATATTTGTACACTGTGAAAATGTATTGCTGTTATTGGTGTAAGAAAAAGCTTAATGGCTAATAGCTAGTCAGAAGATAAAGGCAGAATTTCTGGGCAGAGAGAAAAAGAAAGGAAAACTCAAGATGGGGAGAGAGATGTCAAGAGACAAAAAGAGGAAACAAGAGGTACAGATGAAAGAGAGATCACACCACATGATAGATACAGATTAAAATAAATTGGTTAGCTTAAGTTATAAGAGCTAGTGAGAAACAAGCTTAAACTGCAGGCCAAGCTTTCATAATTAATAAAAAGTCATCTCTGGGTCATTATTTAGGAGCCGGCTGGTGGGACTAAAAAGCTTGGTGTGTGGGTGTGTGGGTTGTGTGGGGGGGTGTGCGCGCACACACACACACATACATGATCATGTCTATGAATGCAGGTGCACATGTGCCACTGTGCACATGTGGAGACCAGAGGACAACCCAAGAGCATTGCCCTCATCTTGCTGGAGGCAGGGGCTCTCACGGCAAGCCCCAGGTGAGCTGATCTGTGAACCTATGGGGACTCCCCTGTCCGTGCTTCTCATCTTACCACAGGAGATCTGGAATTACAGACACACAAGACCACATCAGCTTTTCACATGGGCTCAAGGAAGACAAACTCAAGGTTGTGCGGCAAGCGCTGTACCCACTGATCCATCTCCCTGGCCCCAGAGGATCAGCTTGTAAGGGCTGTGGTCGGAGGACAGATCAGCCTCAGCTTCCAGTCTGCCATTCCGCAGCCACGAGATGAGTCTCTTCTGGAGTATCGATTTCTTCATCTGTGGAACAGGTTCTTCCTGCTGAGGATGGTCCTTGGGAAAGTGAAAATTAAGATACAAGTATTCTGATACCTGCCAGGCACATCCAACCTACACACCACTGGTTGTATGTAGCCTAGGGTACTGCCTTTGGCTGTATGTAACCTAGGTGCTGCTGTTGGCATATGTAGTCTAGGATGCTGTCATTGACTGTATGTGTCCTAGGTGTTGCTGTTGGCGTATGTAGCCTAGGATGTGGCTGTTGGAATATGCAACCTAGGATAGCTATAGATTTAGCNCACCCTCTTTATCCCCAAGGTGAAGAACTGGACCCTGCAAACCCCTTAACCTCACGGATGAGGCAAATGGGCAGAGGAGTGTATTGTGATCATGTGTATGTGAACATTGTGTGAGCATGTGTGTGTGAGCATGTGTATGTATGTATGTGTGAGCATGTGTATGAGATCATGTGTAATTATGTATGTATATGAGATTACGTGTATGTGTGATTGTGTGGGTATGTGGATGTGAGTGTGTGTGTTTTGGGATATTTGTACACTGTGAAAATGTATTGCTGTTATTGGTGTAAGAAAAAGCTTAATGGCTAATAGCTAGTCAGAAGATAAAGGCAGAATTTCTGGGCAGAGAGAAAAAGAAAGGAAAACTCAAGATGGGGAGAGAGATGTCAAGAGACAAAAAGAGGAAACAAGAGGTACAGATGAAAGAGAGATCACACCACATGATAGATACAGATTAAAATAAATTGGTTAGCTTAAGTTATAAGAGCTAGTGAGAAACAAGCTTAAACTGCAGGCCAAGCTTTCATAATTAATAAAAAGTCATCTCTGGGTCATTATTTAGGAGCCGGCTGGTGGGACTAAAAAGCTTGGTGTGTGGGTGTGTGGGTTGTGTGGGGGGGTGTGCGCGCACACACACACACATACATGATCATGTCTATGAATGCAGGTGCACATGTGCCACTGTGCACATGTGGAGACCAGAGGACAACCCAAGAGCATTGCCCTCATCTTGCTGGAGGCAGGGGCTCTCACGGCAAGCCCCAGGTGAGCTGATCTGTGAACCTATGGGGACTCCCCTGTCCGTGCTTCTCATCTTACCACAGGAGATCTGGAATTACAGACACACAAGACCACATCAGCTTTTCACATGGGCTCAAGGAAGACAAACTCAAGGTTGTGCGGCAAGCGCTGTACCCACTGATCCATCTCCCTGGCCCCAGAGGATCAGCTTGTAAGGGCTGTGGTCGGAGGACAGATCAGCCTCAGCTTCCAGTCTGCCATTCCGCAGCCACGAGATGAGTCTCTTCTGGAGTATCGATTTCTTCATCTGTGGAACAGGTTCTTCCTGCTGAGGATGGTCCTTGGGAAAGTGAAAATTAAGATACAAGTATTCTGATACCTGCCAGGCACATCCAACCTACACACCACTGGTTGTATGTAGCCTAGGGTACTGCCTTTGGCTGTATGTAACCTAGGTGCTGCTGTTGGCATATGTAGTCTAGGATGCTGTCATTGACTGTATGTGTCCTAGGTGTTGCTGTTGGCGTATGTAGCCTAGGATGTGGCTGTTGGAATATGCAACCTAGGATAGCTATAGATTTAGCNAGATTTAGCCCAACATAAACTCAAAAACCTAAGCATTATAAAATTGTGTGTGTAATTTTTTTACCTTGATTCCCTAGCTCTCAGGTATGAACTTTGTACATGACAAAGTCACCTTGTAGCATTGTCCAAACTTTGGGCCTGCCTACAAGGATTCTGGTACATTGACTAGGTTTCAAGATAGTGGTTCCTTCCCACTGGTGTGAAGGAGAACACGAGCCAATTTGCTTCCCTTTACGGACCTCAGACACGCTTATCACGAGCTTTGCCCGGGCTGTCCTTGAACTAGCCTGGCTCAGGCTTCTCCATGTTTTGGTTGTTCCCTAGGGCAAAGCAGTCCCCTGAGTTCTCTCATTAACTACATTCTACATTCCCCCAACATGGAGCTGAGGGCTTTTCCAGATTTTCTTGCTGCAAAGCCAAAGCCAAACCATTTCCTGGATAATGCACACACAGTCTCAGAGGAACTCTCAAAAATGGTCTGTCCTCATTTCCTGATCACCATTAGCACAGACCACATGGTCACACACTGGCCCTGTGTGTCATGTGCAGGCAAGCTCGATGTTCCCAACGTCACCTCAGTATCTAAAAATGCAGAGACAAGAAATGCAACAGAAAAGGAAATAATTTGCCAGGTAAAGTTGAGCTGAACAAGTCAAAGGAAGTAACGTTCCTAATCTCCCAGGGCCCAAGATTTTTTATAATATGCATCCTAATAGCAATGAGCTCGGCTCCTCCAGGAGAAGAAAAGATTCTGGGCTCTACACAACACAGCATCAGTAGTCCTGATCCAGGTCACGGGGATGCAGCCACCAGAGGCTGCAAAGTCAACCTTGAGTCCTTGCAGGAAGCCCAGCCCCAGGGAAACCCAGGAAGCAGGAGTCTAGGGAATGGTGTTACATACTCTGAATGTCAAAGAGGCCGTGTGACCTCACCCACCAGGACATTCTTCATTGGACTTATGGATTCAGGTCAGAGGAATGGAGACAATATCCAACAGCCCCCACTGCCTTGAACATTGCAGACAAAGAAGTAGCCACTGGTGTGTTTTGTGTTATAGGAGAAAGTCCAAGTCCTTTCCCAGGGCAGTCTGTGACCCACAAGAAGTGCAGGCCACCATGCCTCTCTCCACCTTCCTTGAGATGCGTGAAGAGTAGACAGCAGCAAGTCTTCGGAGCTCCACTGGTGGTAGACAGAGGGTGTGGGCGGGCCAGGCCTCAGTGCGCAACACACAGATGAGTCTTCATTTAGCGCAGTGGTTCTCAGCCTTCCTAACGCTGCGACCCTTTAATACAGCTCCTCACGTTGTGGCGACCCCCACCATAGGATTCTCTTCATTGCTACTTCATAACTCTGATTTTGCTACTGTTATGAATCATAATGGAAATGTCTGTGTTTTCTGATGGTCTTAAGTGACCCCTGTGGAGGATGGTTTGTCCCCAAAGGGGTCACGATTCATAGGTTGAAAACCACCAATTCAGGGGACTGTGTTTTTTAAGGAGCATTTATAGTTCTTATTGCTTTTACCCTTACCTGACACAGTCATTTTATGAACAGTTAGTTCCTCTTTTTGACTCATGACATAAAACTTACAGCATGCAGGCAAGTTTGAAGAAGCTGAAATTCTACGCCCCCACTGTCTGAAGGCAGCAGCAATAAAACTTTCTCCTGTTTCCTTCCAAACTTTTCAAACACCCTTTTTACAATAAACTTGCATCACCCACAGAGTTGCTGAGGGTTCTTGTGGCAGTTTCCCCCATTACTGGAGGGTTTCGGCTGCTGTTCTTAAAAATGTTTGTAGGGTATGCATAGCCCATGCGGCTCTAAAGTGATGCACCCTGCTGGAGTCCTAGTCAATGATCTCTTTCTTGTGTTATGACAAGGAAAGCGGGGTCATCCATGAGCAGAGGGAGGGGCCAGCGCCCAGGACAGGAACAGTTACAAAGTTGGAAACATCTTCTCCACTGAGCCACATCAACCCCCTAGACGGTCGAAGGATCCGGGGTGTGGAGAAAACACAACGGCCCTGATGTATCATGTACGCAAAGTCTCCTGCAGCCCAGGCTGGCCTGAAAATCACCACATAGCTGAGGATCACACTGAACCCCTGATTCCAGTGCCTCCACCCCAAGTGTTGTGATTACAGGCTGCTACCACCACATCTGGTTCATGCAGGGCAGGGGAGAGAACCCACATGAAGCTGGGTAAGCACTCTGCCGCTGAGATGTTTCCTTAACCCAAGAAGTCTTCTGAATAAATGGAAATGATTGAAGTAGCTAGTGAGAAGAAACGCTCCAAATTTGGAAAGTGATAGTCATGTATAATTACAATTATTTAAAGAAGATCACTGGAGAAATATATTTCCCATTGTATCTTTCTGCACAATTTTTAGTGAAATTTGAACCCTAGAACGCATACAGTCCTACCTCCTGCTCTGTGACAAGGGCTTTCAAGTGGGAGACTAATATCTCTGATGCATTTCACTATGGCGTATGCAGAACAGTCTATCTCCTGGTAGACCAGAGTTCTGCTATCATGTTCATTATGGTGACTGCAGAACAGTCCATCTCTTGGTAGACCAGAGTTCTGTCATCGTGTTCATTATGGTGACTGCAGAACAGTCCATCTCTTGGTAGACCAGAGTTCTGCTATCATGTTCATTATGGTGACTGCAGAACAGTCCATCTC